>APFE031739935.1:145361-344214 GCA_000404065.3 Pinus taeda | reverse complement strand
AAAAATTAATAGAAAGAATATTTTTTTGATTGAGGTGATTTTTAAAAAGAATTTTTAACATTTAAAGTCACAAAAATATCTTTGTCTAAGGTTTCTTATTTCTCAAGGCTTTTTATTTCAACTTAAAGTGGATGAAGATCTGTTGAATTTTTATTTTATTTTTTTAATTGATTGCCTAGATTGATTCTCAAGGGAATATGCTCAACATATGCTGAGTCTTAATGCTTATCATGGTTGAGCATATGCTTAGTATTAATGCTTATTATTGTTAGGTTGCACTGACTTTTAATAAATTTAGAAAATTATAAGTGGATGAGGAACTGTTGACTTTTTATTTTATTTTTTTAATTGATTGCCTAGATTGATTTTCAAGGTAATATGCTCAACATATGCTTAGTCTTAATGCTTATCATAGTTGAGCATATGCTTAGTATTAATGCTTATCATTGTTAGGTTGCATTGACTTTTAATAAATTTAGAAAACTATATCCTGGCTACCTGCCCACCAATTTCCTAGGAATTTGAGATTATTCCAATTCTAATAAGCTCATATTCTAATATATAAGAAAATCAGTTAAATATGTACATTGATAAAATATTCTTAGTGTTGTAATACTCTTTTTTTTGTTATATTTAAAAATCCTTCAACTATATCAACCACATTATATATTAATATTTTTAATGTGGTTGTACTAGCAATAAGCATTGCTATCATTGCAATGATCAAAAACTAATCCTTAAAATGAAATAAAATTTAAAACCTAAATTATATTTCACTATAGTTTTTTTTAGTAGTTTTCAATAATTTTCTTGATTACTTTTTGTGATTTGTTGTGGTTTTTGTATATGATAGGTTTTCGTCTATTTATTTTTTATGGGCCAGAAAAAATAAATGAAATAAGCAAAAAAAAAAATGGTAGAAAACCTACCTTCACCGGTAGAGATTTGACTCATTGAAGATTGGGTCAAGTTTCTGGCACTTTCGTTGAGGTATTGGGTGGCTAGATCGAGCTACTCATGCTCGGTCAAGCGTCTAAACTCTTGGTCAATGGCTTCTGGAAGGCAAACAGGTATTTTACTAAGAAATAGAGGCTTGGTAGATCTATAGATCGATAGAGCACAATCAAGTTTCTTTTTTACATTTGACATCTATGTTATATTTACTAAAAATTTGAAAAAAGATGCTTAATAGAGTTTCTAGATAACCTCGAGTTACACATGAATTTATCGAATGTTTTTTTATTGCTTGATTGAGCAATATTTAAGCCCTCATATGGCTAAATGAAGCGCTAAAATATTTCTCAATAGAGCACTTAAAAAGCACTAGATGGATGGAGCTGCTTTTCTTCACTGCAAAGCCTCTTTCTTGCCCAAAAAAAAATGCAAAACAGATTCATAGGCCCTTATATTTTATGTGTTTATTATTAAATTTTATATGTAATAATTGTATATTTTGAGATACTATAATTTAATATACATTCATTATTATTTATTTTTTATGTTATAAAATTATTATGAAAAATAATATTTTTAATTTTAATTATAAAATAAAATTGCAATACAACATAATTAAATAAATCAATTTATTACTATTAATTATAATCCAAAATAAAATCAAAATTTATGATTTATTATTTTTTTTTTATTTATATTATTTTTATATAATATTTATTTTTATTAAAAAAACCAACAATCTTTTTTTTTTAGTGTAAAATTTAAGGAAATGTTCGCATCTTGAGAGAGATTTGATCCCTTTGGGCCATTGATACATCGGGGGTTAAGATGGATCTAGGTTGGTTATATAATATCTATATTTTTATATATGTGTCTCTTTCTAGTTACCTCTCTCTATCTCACCCCCAAACATACACACTCTCTCCTCTCTCCTCTCTCTCTCTCTTCCCTCCTCTCTTCTATCGGGGGTTAAGATGGATCTAGGTTGGTTATATAATATCTATATTTTTATCTATGTGTCTCTTTCTAGTTACCTCTCTCTATCTCACCCCCAAACATACACACTCTCTCCTCTCTCCTCTCTCTCTCTCTTCCTTCCTGTCTTCTCTCCCTTTCTCTCCATTTCTCCCTTTTCATACCCTCTCTCTGTCCACCTTTCTACCTCTATGTATGTCTTCATCCCTCCCTCTCTCTCCCCCTCTCACCCCATCACTTTATTTCTCTCTATTCCCTCTAACTTTGTCACTGTCTCCCTCTCTCTCCCCTCCATCTTTGTGTCTCCTTGTCTTTCTCTTCCCCTTCTCTCCCTATCTCTCTCCTCTCCTCTCCTCTCTCTTTCTTCCCATGGTGTTGTAACAAAGTTTATTTACAAGTTAATAATATTCATGGTAAAGTGAGGATGAATATCCATGATTAAGAATAATGTTATATTTTTATAAAACATTTTCTTTATGAAATAAGTTATGATTTTTGGGCATGTGGTATTGATACCTCGTGGTATTGACCCATGGTATTGTAACAAAAGTCTATTCACAAGTTCATACTATCAATGGCAAGGTCGGGTGAATATCCATAATTAAGAATCTTTTCATATTGTTACAAAATATTTTGATTGTGAAATAAGTTATGTTTTTTTAGGAATGTGATATTGATAAGCCATGGTATTGTAACAAATCCTATTTACAACTTAATAATAGCCACGATAAAGTGGGGCCTGAATATCCATGGTTAAGAATCTTGTCATATTGCAATAAAACATTTTGATTATGAAATAAGTTATGTTTTTGACTGTGGATCGAATACTATAATATTGCCTATGGTATTGTAACAAAGTCTATTTACAGTTAATAATATCCCGGTAAAGTGGGGTGAATATTGTTGGAAATAATACTGAGAGGGGGGGGGGTGAATCAGTATTATCAGATCAGATAAAACTTTTCAATTTCATACTCAGATTCATATACGCTACTTCAATTAAGTTAACCAGCGTATACACGCGACTGTGTCTAACGAAACTAGCATATACCCAGAGATCTTATAATTCAGTTAGCTTAATCTTCAGTGAATGCATCAGAACATTATTAAGCATATTAACAGTAAACAGGTGCAGTATAACAGAACAGGACATCACACAAGAGCCACACACATGGACACCATGATATAAGGTGGAAACCCAATGTGGGTGAAAACCACCTGCTGCAATTCGTTTCTTTCTTCTTTAATGAGAAACTTCTTTTACAATATAATGGTGCAGTCCTTTACCAGTATGTAGGCTACAACCTGCAGAGGGCTTACAACCCTCTCTCATTTTCCAACTACTTCTGGAAGGGAGCTACAACCCCCTCAGCTCTTGTACTAGCTGATCCATTTACTAGTACGTAGGTGCTGACCCTACAATCTTCAGGGACCACGTTTCATCAATTTTCAGACTGGATCCAAGAGTACAAAACAAAAATTACTGCAATACAATCACCAACTTATACTTGCATCATAATTCATTAAACAACCCAATACTGAATCACTGCAGCCCTGTCATCAAGTACACAGAAACAAAACCAGACCCCAGAACTCTGCAACAACCACCAGAATCAGCAGCAACCTGAAATATCAAATATTATTATGCATACGCTACTTCACCGTACCAAAACCGCGTGTATACGTGCTTTCACCAAAGGAAACCCGCGTGCAAATCTAGAAATAGATTCTTATGCCTTCACTGTCAGATCCGACCCTTGCCAAACGTCCCGAAAAGATAACCAGTAATACCAGATCCTCTCACTTCATCAGACACCCCATTCACACACTTTGCCTAATGATCTTCTCCTTATATAGCCTTAGGCCTTGCTCAATACCGTGGTCTAAAACCATAACAAACCAATACCATCAACCTCGAAACTAGGGATCAACACGTCCGTCGAGACACCATGGTCCAAAACCATAGGCACAACTTCCAAGAACTAACTGCCACGGACCAAAGGTACTTTTCACATGTATGCACTTTTACTGTATCCAACCTGCGTGTACATGCGGATTCTCCTTGATGAACCTGCGTATATCTCTTTCTTGTCCTGCTGTACTGAGATCTATCTTCTGATTAAGTTGCCATCACCTGTACCAACCTCTGAGAACCTATACCAACCTCTGAGTGAGTTGCCATCAAGGACAACACTTGAAACATAATGCCAACAAAAGGGTGTAGAATCCTCTTGCATCATTAGATCATGCATTTGAGATTCCATGCCTTCATCTGTAATCTGACCTTCAATTGCGTTTGTTGGCTGCAAATTTGCTGCTAGGGAGGGTTTTATTTCCAAAATGATTTCATCAGTCATTCCAGGGGAATATTTCTCATTAAAAACTTGCTCAAGAATTTCACTATCTGTCTCATCCTCCACATTAAAACTGAGAGATTGTTGATTTACTACAGGTTGCTCATTTGAAGATTTACTATGCAATTTACCCTTCAAAAACTGAAATGATTCGAAACAAAATGGTACAAAATCATCTTTCATTATCTGATCATATGTGCTAGTTTCCAAGTCTTCATCTGCAGCTTGACAATCAATGGCATTTGAGGATTGCAAAGCTAAATATGAGAAGTCTGGAACAAGGTTTTCATTTCCCTCAAGATGGTCCAAATCAAGACTTGTCGACAGTTCATTTCTAATTGCATGAAAGTTGTCTCTGATAAACTGAAACAAATCAAAACAAAAAGGTAAATATCCTTCACTTACTTCAAAATTTGCTGCACTTTCCTCGTCATTGTCATAGCTGATATGCAACGGTTGATCACAGTGTTCGAGCTGCTGTAAGTGAACTTCTTCCTCCCACAAGCTAGCTGCTTGTTTGTTTGCAAGGTTAGCTTATGTTTAGAGAACATAATCATCATCATACTGATCAAACTGAGGCAAATCATCAGTATAAAAGACATCATCAAGCATACATGTCATATCAACAGATCTCTCTTCTCCAAGATGATCTACAAAACAATCACTGTAACAACTGGGATAAGAAACAAAACGTTTTGGATCAGCAACTTGTTCTTCTTCAATCAGTGAGCCATGGGCTTGAACATCATAATCATTCCTTGTAGTGATCTTTTGCATCATCTCTTCCACTGCACTTGCCAAAATGTCAACTTTATCTCTAAAGATGTTGATTCCTCTGGATCTATGCTTTTCATCTCTTCTTCCTTCAACTTTTCCCTTCGGATCAGCAAATGAGCCTCTACATCTACTGCATTGTTCTGCATCTCTTCAAGTATTGCAAGGTTCCTTTCTCTCAGATGAAATTCCATTTCCGGATCAAACGCAGCCGGGTAGTGCAAGAGAGCGGATCGAGGAGGAGGTATTATATTAACAGGCATTGAATAATAAACTTGGTTAAATCTTGCAGAGAACTGTTGTACTGTCTCCCTTGGCAATCTGTTCATCTGGTTATATTCTTCTATAATCAAGAAAGGATTTTGTCTGATCACCCAACTGTCGAGGAAAACTTTGACGAACTGCTGGAAATCTGAGATGCTCGCATCAGGCAAGGTTTTGAACCAACTCTTGACTTTGCCTTGCAAAGAAAGAGAAAAAAGCCATTTACTGACATCTTCTTCATCAACTTCAAAATGGTCAAGGAAAGACTCAAAATTTAGAACATGTCTCTTAGCAATGATGTTGTCGCGTTCACCATCAAATCTTGGTGGATATAGGTCATGATTTTTAGGGAAAGCATGGGATATAGGAGGTAAAATCAGAGGCTTGTATCGATCTGGAATTTTAGAAGGTAATGGGGTATGTACAGAAGCTATCGAATCAATCTTGGTCTCTTGGGGCTCATCAAGTTGAAGACGGTCATCACAAGATTCAGAAGAAAGGCCTTGATCAAGCTCAAAGGCATGCAAATCTTTGGTATTTACAATCTTCAAAGGGAAGGAATCAAATGCAGGTCGAGGATCTCTTCTCAAACATAGTATACTTTGCAAAGCCTTCTTGACATTCTCGGGAAAAGAGAAGAAATAATTTATGACAAAGAACAAAATGTCTTGGATGAAATTCCAACTTGAATACCTGATCTTTCCATATTGTCCTTTCATGTTTTTGCTAGTCAGGTTCATCCTCCAATGGGGTCTTTGGATCTAATCTCGAAAATGATTTTGGAATCGCCAGGTGAATGATTTCAGCCTTGCTTTGTCTGATCGTTGTCTGCCATCAACAATCAGATCTGAACTTGATACATGTACTAGGGTGATCGTTTAGATAAAATGTTCAGTTTGTAAGGTAGACTGGAGATTGACTGAAGCAATTTTCATCTACTTTCGCTAATGCAAAGAAAAATCATTTCGAAGGCTACTTGGCTAACTTCAGGCTTCGTCTGTAGTCTAAAAAGCCAAACAATGAAAATAAACTTTCTTTCCTAGTGGAGTCACCACTATGCTAGATCCTAGATTTACCTCAGGCTGAAAAGGTAAGCTTCTAGGTCCACATCAAACCACGCTCAACCTCGTAGCTAGCCCTATGAGGACAGAAGAGGGCTCTCTCCGGGAAATCTCAGCACATGATAATCAATGGGGCTTGAGATGACTGAGATAACAACTAATTTTAGGCTAGGTATGAAGTGCAAGGATTTGATTTGATTTTTGCGGAGTTTTTTGTTGGAAAAAGGGAAAGGCAAATTTGGGTCTGGGGATGAGGCCAAATTTTTGCAGAGCTCCGGTTGGGGCAAGGTAGGCAATAGTTGTCATGCTTTAGATTAAATTAATGGATATAAAAGATTGCTGAGGAGCTGAGGAGGGCAAGAGGCTATCAAGAATCCTCTTCAAACTAAAGAAAACATTGAGAATTAAACAAAACTAAAGGCAGAGCACAACAAACTCATGAATTCTACCTTTGTCACTCAACTTGTTTCATTTTAGAAGCAAAGAGAAGGGAAATGGCATAAAAAAAACATTAATGAACTTAAAATTACATGAAGAAAAACACCATCAAAACATAGAGCCACAAGGATCCCAACAAGTGCTGCAAAACCCTGGTCTTTCCTTTGCCAAAAATGCAGAAATCAAATGTACAATGAAGTGCCAAGCAATCCCAAGTGTCCAAACATGAAAAAGAATTAGAAATTACATAATATCAACAAGCCTAACTCCTTCCCATGCATCTAGGGGTCGAGCCCATCATTCTAGGAGTTGTTTGAACCAATTCTACACTAGGAGCCGAAATCTAGGCAATCAACAACTTGCCTCTATATGGAAGGAAACTGATTCATTCATTTAATTTTCACTTTTTAGTGAATGAATCCTCTAGAAAAAGTAAATATGTGCCAAAATTACATCATATTCAACAAGTTACATCAAGATAGATCAATAGTTACATCAAAAAGTGAAACTGGTCCAAACTAGGCGAATTTCTGCGATGCTGAGTGAAAAATAGGCAAAAATCCTCTATGCGCCGCGCCCAAAATCTCTATGCATAGTGCAACTTTGGAGCTGATTTTGAGGCACTTGCCTAAGTCCAAATCGAGCTCATGATAGCTCATTGAAAAGCCTTTCCTGTATTTGGATTTGGTATCCATTTGCCCCTCCAAATATCCAATCTCCCAAGACTACTTCCTGTGTGTCAAAATAGCGACAGTGAGGTCATTTTTGAGTGTTTTTTTACCTTTTGAGGGCCCAAAACTTGCCAAAATTTCTTGGCCATAGGTAGGAAAGCATAATTTATCATGAAAAATCCAGAAATGCAAAGTTTTTTTGATTTGGAGATCTCTAGAAAAAGCGAGCACCACGTGGCGCGGCTCATAGGGAGGAAAACCCTGTGTTAAAAATTTCTGTGCGTAGCACCTTTTTACACACCAGTTTTGAGGACCTTACCTTGGCCAAAATTGGGTGCGGGGTTGCTTGTTGGAAATTTCTTTGATTCTACTTTCCAACCCAACTAGAATTTTTCAATTTGGAGTTCATTTTCCCTGTCAAAAGTCAAATCTCCCAAGACTTGTCAAAATGTGCCAAATGAGGCCGCCTTATGGCAGAGTGCTTTTGCAGTCAACTTTTGAACATCTTCCTCAACTCCGAATTGAGCTAATTCTATCTCATTAGAATATATTTATGTATACTTATCATTTGACTCAACAAGAAAGTCACTTGGCCAACCAACTAGAAGAAAACTTTATTTTCCCAAGGTCACTACAGAGGTGCATCAATTCTCCCGAGGCAACTGTATGTTTGACATTCATCTGAAACCATGACACCTGTGTAAAAAATGAAGGACATTTTTCTTCCTTAGCTGATTGTGGACAAAACCCTCTCTCAGTGTTTCAAAATTCATCTTTCCATGCTCAGAAACATCATTTGAGTAAAACCTACCCCGATGTGTGGAACAGGGGATTTGTCAAAATGAAGCTAAATGAAGGGGATAAGGGGCTTCTAAATTCTTGATAAAATTTTGGGAAGTAGGGAGGGATGATGGGAAGTAGGGGAAGGTGGAATTTCAAATATTGAGTGAGGGGAAGGAGTCCAAAAGGGCAAAACACACGCCTAACCTAGAAAATTGTCAAGTTGTAGCAAGAAACTAGGGTTTGTGCAAAAATGAGGAATTTGGGAGATCTTAGTGATGGAAAGTGTTTAATAAGGTACTTTAGGGATAGGGGAAGGTGTATGAAGATCAGGATACAAGTTTTGTTGATGATTTGACCATCCAAGTGAAATTGTCTTCAAAACCCTAGGAGAGGGAAATGACCTTACCTAGGCGCAAATTGAAGCATGAACAAGGCATAAAATGACCCAGTGGAATTTGGCATGATGATGAAAACCCTATGAATGATGGTAAACTCTGCCGAATGGTGACATGAAGCTCTTGGGACAACAATTAGGGTTTGGAAATTCTAACTCTGAGACTAGGTTTTGGTGCATTTGGGATTTTGGGAAAGGGAACTTGGGATTAGGGGTATGTGAATTTGGGGAATAAGGAGAGCAAGGAAAATATGCAATAAGGGAGTGATGAGAAAAACAGCCAAATACAAAACCCTATAGCAATCGCCTTTGTAAATTTTGAAGAGATAGGGTTTTCTTTCCTTAACACACTTCACCATGCAACAAACACCATCAAATTTAGATGAAAAGTAGTGACAGAAGGTTAAGCTACTTGAACGAATGATAATCCACAAGTTTCGGGCAATTTGGAGCAAACTTTGGAAAGTTTCAGGCTTCTCAATTGTATGCGCCATGTAGCATGCCCAATGTGATGCACCTCACCAATGCGTCGGGCCTGTGTTAAAATGCACTGCATGTTGAGGTCCAGTGCACCACATCGGCTATATGCCTCGCACCTCCTGACCAGTGTGCCACACCAGCAACTTACAACGATTTTTTACCAAAGCTTCACACTCATTCACCCAAATCGTTTAGCTTTGGTTCTCTTTGCTCTCTTGCATGTTAATGAAATATTGAAGCACAAGAATATCTCCTATGGCATGGACTTTGATTCTTCATTTGGCAAACCCAGTTTTGTAATGTTGCAGAGTTTGGCACTTCCACATAACTCTTTTCTTGCTTCCACTTTGATTTTTTGGCTGAATGATGAAACTCTGTCTATTTTGTAGGGATGATTGGCATGTAATTTTGGCAAAGAATGACTTGGGCTGCGCCTGAAGTACCTCATGACTGAAAACTTTAAAAATTACATATTTATTACAAACCATAAATTTGATGATTTCTTCTGCAAATCAAAGGACGATGAAATTTTGCAATGAAAAATGATTTTGAACCTCCCTCATGTGCCTGTGGACATTATTAGCCTTTTTGAAGATGAAACCCTAGACCTAATGACTAAAATGACTCTTGGCTGACCAAAAGACCATCCATAATAACTGTAAAATTGACCTTGATGAACTTTGATGATCAGACATGAATCAGCAAGTACATGACATGAGGGAAGTATAGAGACAAGACACTTCTGTCAGAAGATCGATGCTCCTAATGGAATGCAGATGATCAAGCTGAATGAGATACCTAAAATGAAATGAAACAAAAGAGGTTTTGATCTCTAACGTAGGGTTGCGCAGACTGACTCTAAGAGAGCGAGTGAGTGCGCTGGCAGAATTTGAAGTGATAGAGATTGTTGATGATATCAATCCCTACCCTACGCTCAGAGGAATTGATTGGGCCACTGACATGAACGGGGTGATCAATATGAAAAAGAAAAAAAATATTTTTGAAGAGAATTCACTACGCGTAATTGTACCCGTGGACCCTGTTGAAGGATCGCACTATATAGATCTGGTGCACGACTATGGAAGTGATGATGATTTAGACTGCATCTATGAGATAACAACATGAAACCAAGACTGGGTGAATCCCACCATGGATGGGTGGATTGCATGGGCGTGAGAAATCTCCTTTACTTCAGATTTGGATGAGGAAGTGAAGCGATGGCAGAATCAGTTAGATGAGGTAACTACACTGAATTGCAATATGATGACAAGATCATTTCACTGTGTATTAGTAGAAGTAAGAGACCTGCCTACTTATGATGGTCTAAGTGAGGTAGATACCTTCTTGAATAAATTTCAAAGGGAGGTTCCAAAAAACCAATGCTTCCAGGCCTTGGACTGGGTACTGCGTGTTATGCCTATTATATGGTGGGGTGTGCACAAAGGGAGATTTGACAACTTGCGTGAATGTAGGAGAATGATGTGCAAATGACTTAGAAAGCCTAGGGTGCACCTAACAGACAAGTCCAGTGAACTAGATGATCCATGCATGCATCTGGCCAGGAGGACGTAGGCCTATGGAAAAGAGCCCCAACTAGTGTAGATGCACATGTACTCCGCATTGAAATACATGGTCAATAAGCATGTGTTGGGGGGGAGCTCAAAGATGGCTCTCAATGTTGGGAAGACATTATGTAGGAAGAGCAATCGCACAGAAGATTCTATGCCTAGAAGTGTTCACCTAGGTATACAACCCGCTGACCAAGGTATGCAACGTGCATCGAAGTGATTGGGACCTTCACGTACTTGCAGTATTATCGGCTTATAGGATGACATGCAAGAAACTAATGGGGTAGGCACCTTTTAGGCTTGTATATGGAGTAGACATTGTAATGCCTATGGAATATATCATGCCTATTTTGTTCATAATAGCACTCATATGTATGACAGATTGTGAAGCCCTCGAGGAGAGGCTCACATAGTTCGAGGAGCTCGAGGAAGAATGATTTTTGGCTAGATTTCACCAACAGGTCCAAAAGTAGCGTGAAAATGCTTGGAACAATCAACATATTAAGTTGTGCACCTTGAAGGTTAATGATTTGGTGTTTTTGTATGATGGTAAGCTCGATAAATTCCCAGGGAAGCTCAAAATGCACTAGATGGGACTGTATGTTATTAAAGATATCATAGATGGTGGCACGATGCAGTTGGTAAAGTTAAATGGAGAACTCTTCCTAGGAAAAGTCACTCGCAATCATTTGAAGACATACACAGGGGGCTCATCCATCTGACTAGCCAACAAAAGCATAATCTTAGTGCTCCAGGCAGCTGAAAGGAGGTGTGGTACTATAAACTACTCTTCCCGGGGACTGCGCAATGTTAGGACTGTGCGCAGTAGTGAAGTATCACACGGTTCGCTATAGTGCAAAGGTAGCTGTGTTGCGGCATGGGTTGGCTGGAAAGTGACCATTACAGTCACTATTCACAATGGGATGCTTGATATGAGACCAAATGGAGCGGGCAACAGGAATTTAAGGAGAAACCTTATGGGATAGATTCTTGAAAATCTACTGCCAATTGAGCATTAATGGACCAAATGTGGGGGGAACGGTCGAATTCCAATTTAAAAGGTACTATAAATTACAAAGGGTTGTCTAGCAAACAACACTTGGAAATTTGAGGACTGAATTGTTGCGTGCACAAACATTCATGAACCCAAACCTGTTCGATCTTCTAAAGGAAAATTCGTTGCTTGAGCAATTAACTGAGACATTGAGAGAATTGTGGAATCGCACTATGGTAGCACCTGAAGAAGCCATGGATACTAGAGTAATGACCACTGAGGAAGCCATGCAGGACATTACAGAAGTGGAAGCTACATAAAGTTCCAAGATAGTCGCAGAAATCCATAAATTTCTGCGCATTCCAAGACTAAATAAAGACAAGCAGACCATGGTACTGATGCACGTATCACCTAGAGATCCGCTCAGGACTAGGCTCACCATGGAAGAAAAAGGGAAGGCTATCAATTTGGAGGCCGATGAAGAGGAATAATTTGAAAAAATCCTGGTAGAGGAGGAGGATGTAGAAATGGAGATTGAAACCCAGGGTGCAAACCCTCTTACCAGCTTTCCCGCATATGTTCCTCTGTGGAAGGGTAAAGCAAAGGTGCCCAAATATATAGATGAGAGAAAGAGGTCTCTAGAGACTCTGCTACTTCCTGATGACATTATTTTTGAAGGAGCGCACTTGGGATGAGTGCCTATGCTAAAGTTTGAGGATTGGGATATCGCAGACCATGAGAAGTTCCCACATCTCGCAACTGTGCACATCATGCACTAGAAGAAAGATGCACAACCAGAATCATAGAATTGGAGCTACATAAATGGCTAAGAGGAGTTGAGAAAGTAGGGTTGCTAAACTTCCTCTAGGTTTCGCATTACCATCACGTCTGAGTGACCATTTTTGTCACCAGGTAGCTGCTCCGCCTGGTACATGATGAGTGCTTGTGGCTGGAGGAGTCCATCCCCATTATACACCATTTGATTCATAGAATTACCTGGCTCCCTTGCAAAGGGGAGGACCCAACAAACACCTCAGAGGGAAAGAGCGATGATTTGGCCATCGTGGAGGGCATGAAGAAGAAGTTTTAGCTCGAGAAGAAGAAGAGAGGGTATGCCATTTCCAACATTAACAACCTTGTGGTTAAAGTCGCAATGTAGATATTGGTAGGGAAGGTTATGGGAAGTTCCGTGCAGATGAGGTACCCGTGCCGGTGGTTGTACTAGCAGCGCAATGTACAGAAGGGGTCCAGTTCAACTGGGAAAACTACTTATGTGAAGAGTTCCTTGAGAACTGTCGTGGGGCATAGGAGCAGGGAAACAATTTTCACTATGTGTGGCTTTTGTTGTCCATAGTACTGGTTACATGGGAATTGCCCCAAGATATCCAGTTCTCGATGATCACACATGACCTTCTAGAGGTAGCCAAGTATGGTTCATTATGGGAAACCAGGGATGCACAAGCGACAGGGGGCAACAAATATTCTAGGTGTTCATGGAGATGAAAATTAGAATGGGGATTAATCACAAGCCATGGTTATCGCCCATGGTCTATAGAGCTTCATAGAGTTCAAGGCAGATTTTCACCATGTCTACATGAGGGCATGGAAGGACCCTGTGAAGACATGGTTTGAGTTACCCTATCTAGTGATAGATGACGTCATCTTCGGGGTCCTTGATTCGTGGCTGCTAGAGTAGCGCACCCCAGCCAGCTCCGCGACCGAAGCATAGAATTCCACTGCGAAGTGGAACAAGAAAGAGGTAAAACAATGGATGGAACAATTGGAAAAAAAGGACAGAAACGAAGCAGCAACAACTAAGGCCCAGACGGTGTGCGACACTGCGAAGTTGGTAGAAGAACAACAGAGGGTAGTAGAAGATGAGTGCGAAGGACAACAGTCACCTTTCGCTGAGTTGGAGACTGATATAGAGCAAGGTGGTGTGGACTTGCAGACAATGTCCACTTAGCTAAAATGTCCACGCCCAAGAGAGCAGGTAGGGTTGCCAAGGAAGTCAAAGGCTTCAAAGACTTTGTTCGACCCGATCATGCTCACTGAGGAGAATCTACACAACATTGGTGAGATGGTGAGGGACGTCAGCTCAGAGGCCCTTCAACAGTCTGAAGAGGAACACTAGATGTTGTTGGGGGCTCTCTGGGAATAGATACAAGAGTTACAGGTGTGCACTCTACAAGTTGGCACTGTGTCAACCAGCCTCGTAGTAGGCACATCCGCAACCAAGGAAATGTTGTGCGCACGGACGACCAACACCATAGTGCTGCCAGATTGAGAACTTGCTACAGAAAATGAGGCTGACAGGCCTATGGTCAGTGGGTTGAAGGGAATCAGATTAAACTTAGTTGCGCTCCCTTAGCAGACACTTTATTTTGCAGGATGTAGTTACTGCAAAACTACGAGCCAGGGAGGGTCGCACACTCCATGTAATGAGTGAGTAGCACATCAACATTGAACAGTTGAATGTGCAGTGCGATGAGGTAGTGGCACAGAATAGACAAATGGTGCTAGTGGTGGAGGAAGCCTCCCAGATGGTCCCAGAATTGGCCATCCAAGAAGAAGAACCAGTGGAGTCGTGAGTCCAAAAACTAGCAGCAGGGGTGCACGAGCAAAGGAATAAATGACTAGGGTTCAGCTAGAGTTGAACCTTTAGATAGCAAAACTGCAATTGAAGGCACAACCTTCAACTCCACCAGAGGTTAAGGAGTAGCACGCCATCATGATTATAGAAGCAATAACAGAGGTTAACAGTGGAGTGACAGACTGCACAAAGTTTTTCAAGGGTCTCACCACCCTGCAAGGGGACTCGAATATACAACGCATAGAGACAAAGGCGCATGAGATACAATAGAGATATGATGAAGTAAAAGGGATCACACAGACGATTTCCCTTACACAGAGGCTCATGAGGATGTAGTAGGATAACATGCTCAAGGAGCAGGTGGATGCTCCTCGGCATAAGCAAGCAGTTTTGAAGGCATGCTTACAGCTGTGGATTGATGAGGCATACACAATTACATCCTCCATTGAAGAAAATGTCACACAACTGTAAGCATTGTAGGAAAGGATCTAGGGCAATAGTTCAGCCACAGTGGTCACTAAACAATGCACTGAGGAAGTACAACAAGAAAGTGCACAATGCATTGCGAACTTGCAATGATCCAGTCAGAGTCTCACCCATACTATTTTGGGTGAGACTTCAGTCCTCACTCTGTGGGCTGATGTCAAAAGGGCCAGTAGTGTAGGGATTTGTTTGCCTAAATAACACTGAACCTGGGTTAGGCCCCCATAAGCCAACACATTGTAGGAACTCTCATTCAGAAAATGACTCCTATGAGCATGACATAACTTCACGTATGCTAATAATGAGCATCCCACCATCATGGCATCAAAGGGATCTCAATCCAAACATACATGGCAACATATGAGTATCTCGTCAACATGGCGACAAAGGGATCTCAATCAAAACATGACAATAAGTACATCTCACATCAAGGACAACATAAGATCCCACATCAAACATCAAACAAGGATGTATATAATATAATGCATCTCAAGCAAAGAGACAAAGAAGTACATGATCACACTACATATACCTCACATCAAGGAGTTATCTGAAGAAGAGGATGATAACTATTGGATCTAGCTACACCATCAATCTCATGGCGTTGAATCTCATAGAAATGATTGCTCGCACATTGAATATTAACACCTACACTCCACATTGAAAATTGGCTAAAAAATGAAATGATCAAATGGAAAATTGGATTACACCATTAGATTCGTGGCATTCAATAGTGTAAAATTGACTGTCAAGTTTTTGAATTCTGACAAAGTGAAAATCTCGAGCTACAAGAATATTTTAGATTCCCTAGATTCCTCAAAGATTCCCTTCTCTGGGTCATGTAAAAATCTGTTGCTCAGATCAAAATTCTGTCTATGCCATCAGGTTTGTGTCACTAAGAGATGTAGGATCGACATAAAGTTTGTCCAATTTGGACACGCAAAATTTTGCACGCCTGAAAATTGGGCTAAATCATGGTTCTACATGCCACTTGTCCATGCTCATGGTTCCACCTACAAATTAATTAAAATAATATGTCTCGAATTCCGTGTCGTGTTCTTCCTTGGCCTCCCTTCAGCTGTTCGATCCCCCCTCATGCAAAATGAATTGAAAGGTTAATATAATAAATCCATGGTAGAGTTTCCAAAACCTAACCACTTGGCATAGTGGTTAAGGCTAATCATTGTAGCTGGATAGGTTGGGGTTCAAACCCCACCGACCTCACATAACTAGTGAAATATATATAATTTTAGACATGCTGCATATTACTTTTAAACAATGGTTATGTAGCTGTTGTTATGCGGTTTGGGTTGTTTTGATGTGTTGTATTGAATGGGGCCGCTGCATGGTGGCAGGCTGGCCCACATGGCCGACGTGGTTTCGATACCTTCCAGCCTCTGTATGGTCATTGTGAAGTGGTGGGGGTGTGGGCTGAATCCATGGGAGGTGGCCCACCCACCCGAACATTAACACAAAATTTTGTATGTATGTTTAGTGGGTGCTTGGAGGGCCCAACGTTGTCATCGCCACCAGCCCTATTTTTAATATTAAATTGTTATGTGAATTTGGGCTGATGGGGATCACGGCTTGTCGGCCCATTAACAAATTTGGTTTTTTTAATATTTTATGTGAAGTCCAGTGGAGGTGGTGGGGGTCATGGCCCGCCACCTATATTAATATCTTTATTTTTTTATAACAATAATCACATTTTTCTATCTTGTCTAATATAGGGAAGATTACACAAATTAAGTATCCAACAAAATTGTGCACTCCTTGAGATCCGGATTCCCTGTCCAAGACTCAGTTAATTTGGAGGACACTTAAACCTAGCTCACATGACAACTTTGACCAAAACTTTAACTGGCACTTTCTGCCTAATACGAGGTTGGATTTGAGTACCATTCACACCATTGGAATCAGGGCGATGAGAACTTCGATCTAGTGCTTGTTTGGGAGCAATCTGGTCACTTTGAATTTTGACCATTTTTTAGTCCTCTTGGACTTCTGCCTATGTCTGGAGCCACCCAGATCAGCTATACTTCTTCAAAGTTTGTTAGAACTACAGTACAAGGGTCGCTTTGTGTCAGCCATGGAAATGAGGATTGGACTAATGGAGTATTTGGTAGTAGGTCTCCTAGTAGACACAAGTGAGATAGATATGATACCGTGAGAGATGACAAGTTTATGGACACTTTGCAAAGGAGGGATGATGTGTACAGGTACTATTCTAGTTGTTGTACTAATAAACATCATGGTTATCCTCGTTATCACCCTTATAAGAGGAATGATAGGGGATACTTGCTGGATGAATTCAAGGAAGAGAAACCACCTACTTTTGATGGAGACGTGAAGAAGTCGGAAGAGGTAGAGGCTTCGACACTTAGGATGAAAAAATTCTTTGAGTTACATGAGTACACAGATAACATTAAGGCTAGAATAGCTATCTTCAATTAGAAAAGTAAATCAGACATCTGGAGGGAAGATGTTAAGTAGATTAGAGCCATCAGGATAGATGACTTGAGCTGGCAGGAGTTCAAAAGGCTCTTCAGGAAGAAATGCTTGTCAGAGAGGTACTACGGCAGTAAGGGAAAATAATTCTATGAATTAATTATGGGATGAATAACAAATGAAGAGTACATGACCAAGTTTCTAGAATTATTGAGGTATTTACCATATATTACTGATGAGAAGGCTAAAGTTCATAGATCTTTTTAGTTGCTTTCCATTAGCATTTAGAGATCAGATTGAATATGATGAGCCGCAGTCGCGTGAGGAAGTTATTGGAAAATTGGAGAATTTCTATGAGGATTCAAGGCGTAAGAATGAATCTCATCATGGATGGAAGGGAAAAGACAAAGGTAGAGGTAAATGGTAGCCTAAGAGGACAGGCCTCAGCATGCAGATGGGAAATAAAATGTGGCACTGCAAAAGAGATTTAATTCAACTAGACAAGGGCATGGGTCACAACATCAGCGAGAGAAACAACATAGAGGTGAGGGCACTGGTTGGTTGGAGTATTAGACATGTTGTGAGGAGTAGCTTAGGAAATATTATCTGTAGCATTAGGGTGAAAGGCATAATATATAGTGCACAAAAGGCACAGACTGTTGGGTATGTTAGTTAGATTATTCCATGTATCTATGCAATAGTGGACAATAGGAAAGCAAAACCATAGGTATCTATCATTGAGATGGATGGTAAGCTTTGGGATCAAGTTATTTCTATTTTTTTTAACTATAACGGATATGATATTTTATTAAATCTCGTGGAAAAAGAGAGGGGCTTTGCCGAAGCAGCCCTGATTACATTCTGCTTGCACTTCTAGAACAGCTGCTATATCTAAACCGTTATGGAGGAGTTTCTACAAATCTGTCCTCATTGATGAACAACCACTATTTTGACTAACCATGGATGTAATTATATCTATGTTAGTCCTGACTTGGTGGATAAGTGTGGTTTGAATAAGGAATTGCATGTGGAATATTCATTAGTGCAGTTACCTACAGGTACAAAAAAGTGAGTTCTTCATTGGGTTAGAGCTTGTGTATTTGAATTGAATGGTATGCCTATGACAACACATTTAAATGTATTAACATTAGGATCATACAGTATGTTGTTCGGCACCGATTGGTTATATTTTCATAGAGCCAAGGTAGACTGCTACGACAAAGCTATCGAGTGTGTTGATGACAATGGGGACTGAAGAGTCTTACAGGGTATGAAGAAGGCCACATGAGTTAGGATGGTGACATCTATGCAAGAAAAGCTTAGCCACGGGAAGGGGTGCAAGATATTTGCGGTACAAAATTCTAGTGATAGTGGTAAGGAGGCTGAGGATGTAGATGTGTTGAACAGGTACCTAGTTTTGTAGCAGTTTGAGGATGTATTTCTTGAGGACATTACATAGTTGCCACGTCACGGGGAGGTATACTTTTATATTGAGTTAGTTCTAGGGGCAACTCCAACATTGAAAGCACCTTACAGGATGAGCACAACAGAGTTGGTTGTGTTACAGTTATAGTTACATATACAAGAGAAGACGAAGAAAAAAATGTAGGAAATGACATGGAAGTTTATGAAGATGAAGAAAAAAGCATTGAAACAACCTTTAAATAATGGAGTCAATAAGATATCAAATTATATTATCAAGAAATATCATAGAAAGAAGATTGGGAATATGAAGCAGAAGAAGCATGTAAAAGTTCATAGTTTGAAGATGAAGAGTTGTGGTTGTAGTCCATGAGTGAGTGAATCTTTCAAGAGGAAGTTATAGAAGATAGGCTCTGAAAGCCTAAATTGGTTTTTAGATCAAATATAAAATAATTCAAAGAAAAATTGCAACAGTAGTAAGTGAAGAAATACGAAGCTTACAACAAGAAAGAACAACTGAAAATGAAGCAGTTTCAAGGTTATAGAATATGGAAGAAATGAAAAACAAGAAAAAGTTGCATTATAAAAAGTTTTTTGAGTCAATTTTTTATTACAACCATATTATGCATAGTTGAGTCATGATTAACTTAAGGTTGAGTCATATGGTCATAATTAATGGGGGGCTTTAGAAATAGTAATTACTCCCATATGCATGCAATGCATGAATAACAGAGTTAAGTTAAGGAAAGCAATTTGAGTCTAATATTAGAAGTCATGTGAGCCATAGTTAGAAGGTTAATGCTTTTTCCACAAAAGTTGAGTATATAAAAATAAAAAAGTTGAGTTAAGTTAAAAGAAACTTAGAAAATTATAGTTAAAGAGTGAAGTCTTAGTTTTCTTGAGGAAATGATAGTCCAAGTTTGCATGATTTCATATTTAAACAAATTGGTGTTTATATACCTATGGTTGGGCCATTGTAATGTGAAGCAAGAATAGAGAATAGTCATAGATCGGTGGATGTATATGAAAGAATAATTAATTAATAGAAATTCTTTATTCAAGAAGAAGCTTGTGTATTTATTTGCCTTTTGTTTATATTCTTATCTTTTCCTCTGGCAAGCAAGAACTTATCTCCCAACACTTTGTCATCTAAGAAAATTATGTCATGACTTGTGCAATGACCCACCCAATAATGCTAGACTTTGGGTGATTGCACACTATCCAAACCAATAAAAACTTATGCATTTTCCTTCAAACTCCTTCACCAATTCTTCATCTCATGTTAACACTTATAATCCAAATGGTACTTGGTCAAATGCTTGTTTCCTTAGCCAATTCTCTTGTCACATTTACAAGAAATCATTTCAAATTGATGAAGGTTGCATCCTTCCATTTTCCCTTTGTATTTCATATTTCAAAATTATTTTCCCTTCATGGCACATAGTTGGGGTTAGTTCAATGGGTACTTTGGGTGGTCTCAGAGCAATGTGGGATCCTCGCTGAGCAGATTTTCATGCTTTCAGTCTTTTTGTAGGTATTCTATTGCCTAGGCATATCATAGGTATTCCCAGTCATATACATATTCTTAATATATATGCTCCATGTTGAAGTCCAGTAACCTTCTAGTATAGGGTACAACAATGCAATCTTCTAATATCAACGGGCTTATCCTGGCAGGTGATTTAAATGTAACTCTCATTCCACACGGAAATTATAGGATGCACAGTAGGGTAGATAGACTTGTGGATCTTTTATACAACCTCTTCCTAGATAATCATTTGGTTGATATTTTCCCTTGCTTGCTCTCCCCTAGAGGGGCTAATCAATGGGTGGGAGATAGTAAAGTGGGGAAATGATTAGATAGATTTTGGTACATGAGAATTTGCTAGAGATTATTGAAATTTTGAATTCGACAGTATATAGGTCATACATTTATGATCACATGCCTATTATTCTAATGTGGAAAATGGAGAATGCTCGAAGAGGGATCCCTTTCAAATTTAACAAAGTATGGCTAGAATATTCTGAATATAATAATCTGGTAAAATCCTTTGAGATGATTTTCCTGGCTTGTAAGGAAGAACAAAACCCTTACCTGGTACAACCTCTTGAAGAGACGATTCTCAAGTCTAAGTTATTACATATTCTGCATGAACTCTATGGAAACAATGGACCACATATTTTTCACATGCCCAATGATTTAGATAGTTTGGAGGAAAATTGCACATATACTGCACATATCGATAGACTTGGCATCTATTTCTTAACAGAGTATAAATTTATGTTTCGATGGCACTTCTTAAAACAAGGAGATGCCTATTTACATTGCATGGGAGATATGGTATGCTCATAATCACTATATCTTTGAGGGTCAGAAAATAGTTCACCTATTCACTTTAGTTGAACTAATTGCACTAACCGATTCAACATATATGGAGACTCTAGATCTCTCATAGAAGGAATATAGGGATAGATTGAATATGGCTTGCCTAATTTAGTTGGATGGATAAATAGGATTAAACACATAATGGGATCCCTCACACCACACACAATAAATCATATATACAGGGAAGCCAATATGGAGGATGACAAATTGTCTAAGGAAAGTCTTGTTGGGAAATATGGAGTTATGAAATACAAATACACAGAAGACATGAATATTAGGGAGGAAGGAAAGATCTACTTGTCGTAACATCTTATGCACATGCCCTCTACTTTTTTATTTTTTATTGATGATCATATATATTTTCAATGCGGACTTATTAGCATTTTGTTTTTGTAAATGATCTGTATAGGCTTACATGTTGATAGATAAGTTATATAGGAATATTATTTCTGAATCCTTATTGGCAAAACATGAGCCATATTCCTTAGAAGCCCAAAAAATTTCTTCGCCATTAATTGATAAGCTATATAGGAATAGTATTTTTGAATCCTTCATGGGGAAAACATGAACCATATTATTGACAAGCCAAAAAATTCCCCCCACCATTGATTGTGGTCGCATGCAAGGATCATCATTATTCAACACCTCAAAGGGCTCACAATTAATGTTGGGAATTCCAAAGTGTACCAAAATCCAAATTTCCATACAATTGGAAAGGATCTATATCCATTGATATATCAAAAAATATAGAATAATTAAAAGTTGTATATGGTGGTGGAGGATGTGATATCAACTTTCCTAGGGTCACAGGTTTCTATTATTGTTTCATAAGTAACCATAAGGAAAAACTATGTGACCAACTGTATGAAATAGGAGTAAAGTTAATTATGAACATTGAAAGTCCAATAGCTAGGAATTGGTCCTTTATGATTACCAAACCTTCATTATATCCTAGCTATGTTTAAGTGAGATACATGATAACAAGGATCTGTATCAAATATGATATCAAACTATTGTTAAGCAAGTGTTATCACTTTATGTAACGGAGCAAATAATTATTTGACACTACATTAAAAAAAATTACCATATGTACGTAAATGAATGAAAGAATTAACATATGTAAGCAGGGGAATAGAGCCATAAGACGAGAAAAATCTATGGTTTATACGTTAACCAATGATTAGATTGTTCTTTATCTCATAATATTAAAGGCATTCTAGAAAAAAAAGAGGGAATATGTAATGAATAATTGACCTGCCTAATAGATTGTTTAGTTAAAATTTTGTTACTTAATAGCTTATCCTTTGTTACTCCAGGTTATTATTCCTCCCTAAATTTTGATGGTGCGGGCACGACTGAGTCATTTTGTTGGGAAAAATATTTTATGGAGTCTACTACCATTCGTTTTTGACCCCCAATCAATCAAATGAATCAATAAAATTACGGGATACAAGGGTTGCAGTCATCCTTGAGTTGGCTCGTCTTTGGTTCTCAAACAGAGGAATCAATAAAATTAGGGGATGCAGGGTCGTAGGTGGTTTGTTTAGTGCCTAAGTTGGCCCCTTCATTTAAAGGTATCAAATAGGAGACATGTTGATATCCATCGACACAGAGGCTTCCAAGAAGGAGTGGCACCACAAAGCTGTTCTTGGAGCTGCAATCCCATTCTTTCGCTCTGATGAACTTCACTGTCGAATGGAGAAAGCTCAAAGACCACTTCAGAAAACTATAGAAGCTCATACAGAAGCACTTTGAAGAGCTCATACATAAACACTTCGAAGATCTTAGAAGAAAAGGTAATGGACATGAAAATGAGAAAAAAATACCCTAGAAAAGAGCACTTGCAACCATAATGAGATCTTGGAGAAACATTCTGCCACAGAAAGGAGTACTGGAAACCCTAATGAGACCTCAGAGGAAGAATACACTATAGATAGGAGCACTGAAAACCTAAATGTGACCTTAGAAAATGGATAGTGAGGGTCTGAAAAAATTCTTGGTCAATTCCTGCAGTGACACAAAGACATTTTGCAACAAATTCCTCGCAGAACTAAGATATGTGATGAACCCAGACAAGATTATTATATATGTCATGAGGTGCATTTATGTGGACAAATACTACTAAGAAATGGTATACATACGTTCGAGAGCTCAGAAATTCCTTTCATTTGCTCTTGAATTCCCTTTGTTTTGTTTTGTCATTGGATAAGTTGTCATTGGAGATAGAAAAAGACTCAGAATATTGCTACTGCATGGAAATGTAAACTCAAAATTAAGGTTGAATCTTGGATAAGTATTGTCAAGGCATGTGGATTCCTACATCTCGTATTTTCTTACCAAATTTTGAAGGAATTTAAGGATGAAAACCTTTGTGACCTAGTCTTTCATATTTTCTATAACTTGGAATTTTTTTAGCTCTGCCACACACTTCAAATCAGTCACAAGATACATTTCCTATCATCGAGATATTTTCAGGCTCTTCCCTACACTTCAAATCGGACATGAGATACTAGGTTGGTAGACACTTTTTTGGTTTAAGTCAACCTCTAGGTTCAGTTTAGTTTCTGTATTTAGGAAAAGTTTTCTTAAGACTCCATTGTTGGTTTTTGTTGTATATAATTTTGAAATTCACAATTTTGTGGGCTTTCATATGTTTTTCCCATTTCTCTTTCTGTACTGGCTTATTTGAGTCATTATTGGTGTTTAAAGCAATATCCTTTGACTTTCTAGCATATTTTTAGATCTTTCACCTTCTCTGATGTGGTAATTTTGTTTGTTGGCCAAATTGACACAAGTAGGCTTTCGAGACCTCCCTTCCTAGACACACTGGGACACATATAAATTGTTATGAAATTTTTTATAGTCCCACCCATCTACACCCTTCAGTACAACCATTTTAGATCCCCTATACAACCATATGCAGTCGCTCCTATAGATCTCATTTCCTCGGATGAGGAAAAAGCATCAGTTACCTTACAAACATTTGGGATTAGGGCACTCTCTTACAACCACCTGGCCTGAAAGCACATCCTTACTCACATCTTCAAGCCAGGTGCAGATGATTTCCCATAAAAAAAAAAATCATTCCAACCCTGCTCGTGGGAATTGTTTTCCTCGTAAACACAACCAATGAAATATGTCAACGAGGGCTATCAACCAAATAGAGGGGAGTTGGATAGGTAACACATGGATTGAAATGGGAGGAAAATACGCTTTTAATACCTACCACTATTGCTTGTCAGTAAGTTAGAAGGGATGGAAATAAGAAGGTTTTTATGTGGTTCATCCCTCCCCCCACTCTGACTAGACAGTGGAAGCACCTTTCACTTACCGGACAGACAACAAGAAACATAGGACGTAGTGGGGCAGGAACATTAATTTTCTTACTTTCACCATGAAAACTACAGGTTATTCATGGAGTATAAAGTGTCAAAGAAAAATACAACACAATTACATGGATGTTGGAAGTTATTTCTATTGTTTTCGAACATTGTCTAGGGATAAAGTTTGCAAAGAATTACAACAACTATTCTTTCCACAAATAAGCGTTAAAGTTGGTAATGGTTTCACACTAGAATCCTTTTGCTAGCATTATAGTAAGACTACAAGATACTAAGATATCCACTTCAAAGTCACATTTTAATATTTCATTCTTTTTATTGGACATGAAGGTGGAATATAATGTAGGAATTTACAAGGTAAGTTCCTCAAATAGAAAACCAAAGTACACCACTCACAAATGGATCGTAGATCAATACACTAGTATTATTAATTTGGCTAAAACCCTCAAAGACGGAAACAGTCCATGGCCTGAGCCAACACGACCACTTTAGGGAATTTATTAATAAAAGAAAAAAAAATTACATAAGCTTCTCTCATGAATGGTCACCCTACAAATGACCCTCCATGCTCTTTAAATAGAGAACATGGGCCAATCGGGTGTTAAGCCACAGATCAAGTGTCGGAAATACTGAGGAGAGAGTGAATCGTTGGATCACTTCATGTCTATAACATATCGTGACCGTCGGATTGTAAGTTACAAATATACATAGTAAAGAAACACACTTTACCTAACTCTACACTAGACCAAGTTATACTTAACTATCCCCTATGTGTCAGAATATCCTAACATCGCCGCTTAAAAACAACATGGGATAGGATTGAAGGATGTACAAATATGACATAATAGGAGGAGGAAGGGGGTGTTAGAGCCTATCCCCCCTTAGTGAAAAATTCCTAAATTCCAACCATAAATCGAAATTTATTAAACTTCACCTCTGTGAGAGCCTTTATAAAGATTTCTGCAACTTGATCATCGGTTGAACAATATTTCACTTCAATAACATAGTCATGAATGAGCTTTATGATAAATCTCATGTGTAGTTCAATGTGTTTGATGTGATGATGTTGGACTGGATCATTTCATAGTTGAATGTCATTTTGATTATCAAACCAAAGTGTAGTCGGATGTTGCTGCTGAAAGCCAAACTTTGACAGGATTTGACAAAGCCACATGCCTTCCTTGCTAGCTTCTACGGTGCCATGATACTTTGCTTCTACTGAAGAAAGAGAAATGGAACTTTGTTTCTTGCAAGCCCATGTAATAGGTCCAGAACCAACAATGAATACATAACTTGTAGTAGAATTTTGATCATCAAGGTCACCAGCCCAATTGAAATCAGTGAAACCAACCAATAGAAGATTTGCTTCTACACTATAATGAATCCCAAACTAAACTCCACCTCGAACATAACGAGGTATTCTTTTGTCTGCTTTCTAATGACTTTCATGTAGGTTTTTCATAAACTGAACAATAAGGCCAACAATGAAGGAAAGGTCAAGATGGGTATAGGTCAAATAAAAATATTTGCCTACAAGCTGACGGTATAAGGTGGCATCAACTTCAGGAGATTTACAAGTGACTAAAAGTTTGGATCCATAATGAAAGGGAAAAGGGGTTGGCTTTTAGTATTCCATTTGAAAGTGGAGTGGAATATCACATCAATACTTGGACTGAGAAAGGGAAATACCTTCCTTGGATTGCAAAACTTGAAGACCAAGAAAATAATGCAATTGTCCTAAGTCTATTATTTCAAATTACTTTTTAAGGCTAGACTTCACATGGTTTATAAGGTTGGGATCACTACCAGTAAGGATAAGATCATCAATCTAAAGAACAAGAATGATAATAAACTTAACCACTTTCTTGGTGTAAACAGTATTCACAGAATGACACCTAGAAAATCCAGTATCTAAAAGAAAGCTATCCATTTTTGCATACCAAGCCTGAGGGGCTTTCTTGAGACCATAAAGGGATTTCTTAAGCTGACATACAAGGCTGGAGTCTATTTGTATAAATCAAAGAAGTTTTTCCATAGAGATTTCTTCATACAATTCCCCATGCAAAAGGCGGATTTAACGTCCATCTGATGGACTTCCCATTTGAAAGAGGCAGCAAGGGAAAGAAGAAGGTAGATAGAGTTCATTTTACAACATTAGAGAATGTTTCAGTATAATCAATTACTTCAACTTGTGAAACATCCTTAGAAACAAGACGATCTTTATGTTTATCAACTTTTCCATCTCATCCATACTTGGTTCTGTAAACCTATTTGCATCTAACAAGTTTTTGTCCCTTTGAAAGAGGAACAAGATCCCATGTATCATTTGTCAATAATGAAAAATATTTTTCATTCATAGCTATATCCCAATCTGGATGGCCTGAAGCTTCTGCAAAGGTGTTAGGATCATAATTCAGTGAAACTTGAGCCAGTAAAGAAGAGGCTCTATCAAACTGAGAACATGTACATTGTTGATCTGTAGGATCACCTGCAAGAGCACCTGCTACATCCCAAGCAACACAAACCCATTTTGCAAGCTAAGAAGTTGAAGGATAATTTTGAGAAGGTGGGGGAGGATTTTCATCCTCGCTGTCATCATTTGAAGAAGAAATATTTTTCAGAAGTACAAGGGATAGAGAGAGGCGGCCATCCACGGAACTAGGCTCGTAGGCCGATATATTTTTAGCAAACTTTACATCTCTTCTAATGATAACATTTTGGAATTAAGTGGAATAAGTCTATATCTTTTGACATCTTCACAATATCCAACAAAAACTCATTTTTCACTCTTAGGTTCTAAAGGTTTATGTTTCTCATCTGAAATATGGACCCATGCTTCACTTTCAAAAACAAGAAAGTGACTTACATCTGGTTTAATTGATCTCCATGCTTCTTTTGGAGTTATATTCTTTAAAACCTTAGTAGGACTGAGATTTACTATGTAATTTTCACATTTAATTACTTCCGCTCAAAAATTAACACTAAGTCCTTTAGATTGAAGCATACGATTAGCCATTTCCTTTAAGGCGTGATTATTCCTTTCATATACACCATTTTGTTGTGGAGTATATGGAATAGTATGTTGCATTTGAATTTCATGCTCAGTGCAAAAGTTGATGAATTTGTTGAAAACATATTCTCTACCATTATCAAATCTTAGATTAAGAATTTGATGTCCAGATTGTTTCTGAACAAAGGCCTTAATGGCTAAGAACATGCTAAATACTTTAGTCTTGAGTTTTAAGAAGTATACCCAAGTTCTTATGGAGAAATCATCAATGAAAGTTAAGAAATACTTGTAGCGAGATAATCAAACAACTGGAAGTGGACCACATAAATCACTATGCACAAGATGTAAAGGGTTTGAGGCATACCAAGAGGCACGCTTTTCAAAACTATCCCTATGATGTTTTCTGAGTACACATCCGGAAAAAACATCATCTCTGCAAGATACCATAGGAAGACTTGTCACCATATTTTCTTTACATATATTTTCAAGGGAGCGATAGTTTAAGTGACAAAATTGCTCCTGTGAAAGTTTGCTCACTTCATCATTATGAGCAACAAATGCTGAGGGAAGAGTTTATGAACCAAAGTTGTTAAACTTATACAACCTTGTAGAATCATCAACAAGTCCAGTAACTAAAGTCTATCTAGGATCTCTTAGGTCCTTAATTACAACATCATGAGGTGAGAATTCAACGATTTTACCTTCACTTGAATGACTTATCTGATATACAGATAGAAGGTTACAGGATAAGGTTGGAACACATAATACATCATTAAATCTGACATTGTCTAGATGAATAGTTCTAGTCCCTACAACACTAAAAGATCTATCATCACCAACATATATATTTTGGCGTTACAACTATTTAAAGAAAAAAACAGGGCATCATTTTTGGCCATGTGATATGAAGCTCTAGAATCAATGAGCCACTCATGAGAATGAGAAGAAGAAGATACATTTAGTGCATAACTAGACCGAAATTATTGACAACCACATGCAGAAAATGATATTCCTGAAGATGAAGTTGAAGTGGAAGAATGCGCCAAATGGATGTTATGCTTCTTCATTGCTGCTTCCAAGGCTTCCATCTTCTTAAAGCATTTGGATTGTAAGTGGTCATCTCGATTACAAGAGTTGAAATGTCTATCAGTCTTCTTCCCTTTGTTTTTATTTTCCTTATCATTTTGTTTAATTGATTTTTCATCTTGAGATTGAAATTTCTTGGGACCCTTGTTTGGTTTAGGACCATTCTTTTTAGGATACTACTTCTTAGGATTCTTTGAATTCGGTTGTTTCTGGGTGGCTAAGGCTTTCTTAGAAGAGTTTCCAAGGTTAAGAAGATGAAGATGTAAGAGTTTTTCTTGTTCTCTTATTAAAGAATCATAAAAGGCATCAAAAGATGGGGACTTGTAGTCTTGTCCTTGAGAAAAAAATGCTTCTCTATTAGAATGGAATTTGGAAATAAAAACAGAGTAGGTTGGTGCCAACTTAGTAAGAACGAAATAGATAAGGCTACCATCTTCTTTCTTAACCTTAACACATTCCAAGAGAAGTCTAAGGGTCTTGAAAGTGGACAAAAAATATTCAATGGAAGAAAAGTTATTGGGGTCCAACGTAAGCAACTCATTTTTGAGTTGATGGGCTCTAATTTCATTTTTAATTCCAAAAACATTAGTGATCTCTTTCATTTCTTCATTAGGGGTATCAAATTATGTGATATGGAATCTAAAGTATCGAGAAAGAGACATCCCTATCAACCCACGTGCTTGATCTTGCCTATTTTCCCATTTGGCTACCTTATCTTCATCTTTAGGTTTAGCTTCTTGGTCGGAGGCTATTTTGTAAAGACCTTTACTTCTAAGTAAATCCACAATGTAGGACCACCATTGGAAGTAGTTGGTGCTGTCAAGAATAACTTGGCATGGACTTTCCACTTTAATAGAAACTGAAGCTGTATATGCTGAAACTAAGTGTCCCTATGGAAAGATCTCTAAAAATTAGGCCGATTAAAAAAAATGGCTCTGAAAATGGCTTCTGGATTAAGAAGTTATGGATTTTTGAAGAAAAGTTGTTGAAGATGCCGACGAAGTGTGTGAATGTGCAGAAGTGAATGATAATGTTATATTTAAAAACAACCTCGCCCCCCCCTCCTTTCCAAAACTTAATCTGATTAGCTCATTTTAAAAAATATTTTATGTGACTCACTTTTATAAATAAGTGAAGGTCACTTTTACAATGGTACTTTATGAGCTTCTCACTAAATTATAACTTAAATAAAAGATAAAAAGACTATAAAATTATAAGTGAATCACTTTTTATAATGGGTGAGAATACTTTTACATAATGAAACTTTAAAACATAAGTTAGATGTGCTTTCTGAAAATGTAACTCAACAAAATGAGAGACTTGAACCCAAGATCTCTACTCTCATAAAGTAACTTTAGACCAAGTGAGCTAGTTTAGAACATTAGTAATTTTTGGAGAAGAGGAAGTGGTGTTGTTTTTTTTTTTTTAGTCACTGAAGCTTTGGGGTGCATGCTTACTTGAAAAATCTATTTTTGCCTACAAAACATAAAACCACACAACCCAACATGGACATGCAAAAAAAAACAAACCTTATGGCTTGAAGTTAGTTTTCACCGGAAACTAAATATTTTCCTCAATGTTTCTGATTTTCCGAGATCACACTAAGGCATGTCGAAAAAAATCATACGCATGAGAAAAATCCTTCCTTTTTGTTTCTGATTTTCCTAGATCGCAGAGAGTCATAGGGAAAAGAGAATATATAGAAGTGAAAGGTATAGATATGGTAATAAAAAATAGAGAGCTAAATAAACCAAAATAAACAAAGAGATGAATAACTAAAAGTACAAAAAAAAATTGTATAGCTCGAGATCTTGAAAATGACGTAGCTAGGGCTACTAGAAACCTTTTCGTGTGAAACGAAAGGGGTTCCTCACTGGAATAGATGCTACTGACACAATAGGATAGTCCTCTCAGCCTGAAAATAGTCAAAAATAATAAATCTAGGAAACAAAATTCAGATGTAGTTGTATCGGCTGCAAATTTGGATCACCAATGGATGTGGCCCTGAAATAGCTCTAATACCATGTAGGAATTTATAGGGTAAGTTCCTTAGATAGAAGACCAAATGAAACTACTCACAAACAAATCACAGATTAATACACCAGTATTTTTGACGTGGTTAAAACCCTCAAAGAGGGAAATAGTCCATGGCCTAAGCCAACATGGCCACTTCAGACAAATTATTAATAAAAGAAAGAAAAAATGCATAAGCTTATCTCATGAAGGGTCACCCTACAAATGACCCTCTATGCTCTTTAAATAGATGTCATGGACCAATCAGGTGTTAAGCCACGGATCAAGTGTCGGTAATACCAAGGAGAGAATGAACCATCAGATCACTTGATGTCTAGAACATATCGTGACTGTCAGATTGTAAGTTACAAATGTACATAGTAAAGAAAAACACTTTACCTAACTCTACACTAGACCAAGTTATAATTAAATATTCAGAATATCCTAACATAGAACCTTCATTAAAAAGCTCAACTCAAGATCTATACTTAGCTACGCAATACTAATAATCATTCTTTGGATAATTCACGCCCTTTCTATGGAAGTAGTGGTGGACTTATAAAATCTTGATTATAATGTTGTTAGATACTTCTTCACACCTACCAGTGCTTTTGTCTTTGAAACAATCCTTCAGAAAGTCAACACAAAGTGATATGTAGTTGAAAATATCTTGTATGATAGATTACCACCCAAAATATTTTGTTGGTATAAACATATCATCAAAATTTTTGAGGTTCTCATTTTGTATGATATAGACTCTTCTTACGTACTAATGACTAAATTACTGCATATCAAGGGCATGAGCAATGATCTCTTTATCATTGTTGGGGCTTTCTATGGAGTATTTATATTGTTAGAAGTCAACAATTTTCAAATGTGCAGCATTTGGTTGCAGTAGAAAGAACTGTGTTTTATAGAGAAATGGATGCAAGAATGTACTCTACATTTCCCTATGCCTTGGCTCAGGTTAGTTCTATATCATTATTTCATTTTATTCTAGACATTTGAATTCTCCATGTGCCAAAGATTGGTAAAGCATAGTATGGCCTATAACATTGGCCACCAAAAAGTAAACTTTGGGTTTCAAAATCTTGAGTTAATATGCCCACACTTTCTTATTAGTTCATATTAGTATTGAATGACCAAGTTGTCATTAGTGAGACATTTTGGAATCTTTTCCAGTGGTTTTTTCCAGTCTAATTTATCTAAAATCTGACAAAGAATTTATTGAAATCACAAGCTAGATGGGTAACCCCTACATAATCAGAGTGCTATACGGGATTTTCAGGGTGTTGAATCAATATATGCATTCAAAAAACTAGTTTAAATAACACAAACCAATATATCACCTCAAACTTGTCCACTAGACTCTAGCACCGGAAAGTCCAAAATGTCACAATAAAGACAACGCTTTAATTGATGCTAAAGGTACCCTTGATATTTTTGATGTGCCTTTCCTAGTTTGGAAATGTCTTGAAAGGTGCATGACTACATGAAATGGTAGTGTAAGACGTTTTTTGAATTCTTAAACATTAAAATTGTCTTAAAAAAATTTCTTAAACCAAGTGAAATACCATTGTCATAAGAAAAAATGTAGTAAACTAATTCAAATACAATTGTCTTAAAAAAACTTTGTGGAAGGAATTTTGTTAAGGGAGTTTTTGTGAGAGTTTCTTTGGCACCAAAAAAATATTAAACACATGTTATATCACTAGAGAGGTCCTTGTTCAAGTTTTCCCCAATCATTCCCTTGATTCAATACTTTCCTTCATTCTCTGTGATGGACCAATGGAGGGTTTGTATGGGACAAGAAGGTAGGCTCTTATGCCATTTTCGACCCATCGTATAAGATCTCTAATGTAAAGAAAGAACCTAAGCTCTAGTGTGAGTGTTTAACTAGGAAACTAGATAGATATTGACAAAGAGTGACATCAGGCACTAAGAATTCAACAATGGTGGAAATGGGTTCCATTCAATCCTTTGGTCGGAGGAAGGCAGAAATAGCCACAACATATTGTAAACAAGGTTGAAGTTTGATCAAGATCAAGAGCATTGAACGACTGTGGGACGCAAGAGGGATAGTAACAACCATGTGTTTACAGTATTGTGAATGTATCAAGAGTGGGTTTGTACCAAATCTCAATCGCTGAATGGAGTGGAAGGATGATTTTCTAGAATAGTTGTTGGGGGAGTGAGTCACAATGGTCTGGTGAGAATTCAGAAGATTATTAATCAGCACTGGCCTTGCAGTTAATGAAATGAACTTTGTTTCAGGTACATACCTCTCTCTCTTTTCTTCAGTGTGGTGATTTGTTCATTTTTACCTACAGTTGTAATGCAGTTCTCTCAAGTAATTTGAAAAATTCTTTTCTCTCGCTTATATTGTGCATTATATATATATATATATATATATATATTATATATATATATATATATATAAATATATAATATATAATATTACATACATATATATATATATATATAATATATATACGTATGTATGTATGTATGTATGTACATACATTACATATATATATGTATGTACATATATATATGTATCATACATACATACATACATATATTATATATATATATCTATATATCTATCTATATTATATATATATATTATATATATATATTATATATATATATATATATACCTATGTGTTGGGGTTTACCTAATTTTGTAAAGTGGTTCACTTAAGTAATTTTGAAAAGATTTTGTCACGCCTTATATCATGTTTATGAAAAATATTTATGCTCGCATTTATTGTATACATAAGAGATGCAATGGTCCATAGAAGGATTCTTCTCTCAAAGGTATGTAAATAGAGTTTCTTGTAAATCTCAATTTTCCTTTGATTGATAATAATTCAAACGATGATTTTTCATTAATTTGACAATTTATAATTGTCGTTGTTTGAGCTTTTTCATTCCAGCATGAGGAAGCTTAGGATATTGATCTATGAACTATATCAGTATGTTCATGTCAGCTACAAATTATTAGAGTGACATATCTATGAGTAATGATACCATATTAGGGACTAAATGTGTTGATTTTCATCCAATTTTTATTTTGATTGATTGTAGTAACTTCTCTTTTCATATTTCCCACATTGTTAGTTTGGATGTAGAATGAAATCTATGTACAAGATTGGTATCTAACTCTCTATTTTGAATTCTTCGAAATTACATTTGAAGGGGTTCTCCTAACTTTGTTCATAGAGGGAATTACTTGGAATAGCCTACATGATAAGTGTGACAGAAGTGTGAGTTGTCTTACTAGAGCCTTCAGATGAGTATGTGCATAGATAACAATTTCATGCCAATAGTTGGGATACTGAGGAGAGATAATATTGAGGTCGTTGGATAATTGTGATTAGATACCTGTCATTCCACCAGAAACATAACGATTTTTTTTTGTGTGGGAACATACAATCTCCACTATATTACCTACATGATAGGTGCCAAAGAGCTTGTGTACATTTTAGGATCTCTTTGACAAAGCATTGTAGCACAAATGGTAAGCAAGGGACGTTCCACCATAGTATTAAGCTACAACTACAAATATCACATAGATAATGACCACATGCCAGAGAGGGTCCAGATGGCATAAAGAATATTTGGTTTTGAAGCTTTGTTTGGAAAAACCCTTTATGGATATAAATCCTATTATAGGAGAAAACGTAAATTATGCCTGCATAGGAAAGCACAAATTCAACTATGCATTCACTTCATGCATCTGCCTTTATAGTTTTGTTTGGAATTTTTTTATTTGAGTTAGAGAACTTTTCAAAACAACTTTCTTGATAGGTATTATCAATTGGAAATGTAAAATAAGAGAGTTTCTTGCCATCACAAGGGAGCTCAAAATCATGTATGCAAGAATTGGATTCATGTAGGAGTCAAATTCTATGGCTAAAGATATTTTATTTTGAGGATGGGGGAAAGGCTAAAAAGGGAGACCAATTTCAAGGACCCCAATTTCATAAATGTGTTTGAGTGATATACAAGGGTGTAGAGTTCCCATGGAGACTTCTAGGGATATGATTTTTGAAATGCTACTTCAAGGGTCTATGAAGCTTGTAAGGCCCCACTATAACAGTTGAAAGGTACCCTAACTGCTCTTGATATCATTTATTTTAAATGCAAATCTCGTGACTCCAAAGAATGAGGCTACCCAGTCATAGTTCACTTGTCCCTAGTATAGTTACCATATAGGTTAACAAAATGACCATATTTTCCATGGGATTACTTCTAATAAAATATTTTTGTGACTTAAATAATGATTGATGTGTCATTTGAGATTATGTAAAGCACTCATGTTTATCAATATATTAGCTGGTTATGCTGTGGAACATGTGACCAGTTGGAGGACTCAAAAGAAGCCATATTTATTCTCTTTATTATTGAAAAAGGCAATATATGTTGATATCGAAAGAATAAAATAAACTAGGTATTTTTATTAATGTAAGCATGAAAAATATGCTTGATTGTGCTACATATTATGTTGCAAGGGTTATATTTCTTATTTAATGTGTATTTTAGAAAATTTTGTATTTAGATCTGTTTCAACTGAAGCAACCAGGGTCTCCAGGTGTGGGTACAAGATTGCCATTTTTGAAATCCATATGAGTGGAGGTGCGAGATGCTGCATCACATAGCCAAAATATTCTCTTTTTCCCCTGGCAGGGGATTGATCTCCACAATTTGTTTGGTCTAAACCCCTGGATAGTAGTAGATAACCTGGCGGCTACCACTAAGGGGGGCATACAATTGTACCTTTCAACCGAAATGACCATATTTTCCATTGCTTTACTTAAATTATATTGGCTTAAATAGCAATTGGTTTGACATTTGTGGTTATATATAACACTCCTTTTATGAATAAGTGAGTTGCTTATGCTATCCAAAATGTGACAAAGTAGAGGATTCAAAACCGTCCAGATTTTGTCTCGATTGTTGACAAATGTTATATATATTTATATATAAAGAATAAAAGAAATTAGGTATTCCTATTGATGCAAGGATGAAAAATATGCTTGATTGTATTTCATATTAAACTATGTTACAAGTGTTATAATTATTCCTGACTATGAATTTCACAAAATTTGGTAGTTAGATCTATTTCAATTGGAGCAACCCATGTCCTCCTTGAAGAAGGATTTCATGATATTCCTCTCTGCAAACTGTAAATATGACATAGACATGATGATCTGTTCAAAACTAAAAAATATTATGAAAAATCAAGGTTGCAGATTTCCAGTGCCCTTCCAAGTACACAAACAACCTCTAATATAAGAACCTAAGATTCTATGTTACAAGGTATTTGAGCCCATTCTTTTATTGGGACATGATGACTTCATTGGAATGGATATGAGAATTAGAGTAAAAGGAGGGAACACTTGCAGATGTACATCATTAGGCAGAGAAATGCACTAGCGTGGATATGAGAAATAGAGTGAAAGAAGGGCACACTTGTAGATCTACATCATTAGGTAGAGCATTGTGAAGGCCCTAGTTTCCTTTTACCATAAATACATGGATGAGTAGTTGAAGAAGGATATAAAGGATATCCTCGTCAGGTATGAAAAGACTCTGTTCGTGGCTAATCCAGGGTGCTGCGAGCCCAAGAAGTTTAGAGGTTGCAGTGCTCTTGCTCATTTCTAGAACTCTTATGGTTGAAGTCCTACATGTCATGGTCTTTTTTATTATGGTTTTTGAGTTAGTTTTTTATATTATGGAATTCAACTTTACTATTTTCATTTAATGTCATCATAAAGTTTAGGGCTTTTGGATATTTGCATGTCTGCTGCAATTTTTGAAAGCATGCTAGGTTTTGGAGCTTATGAGAGCCAAAATAAATTCTTAGTTTTGTTTGAAAAAAATTATGATGCCATTTTCATGACCTAGAAAGGGATTTGTGGATCTAGAAGAAAATGGGGAGATAGATGGGTTCTAAGCAAGCTTATGTTGATTATCAAAGGAGAAAAATGCAAGGAATTTTTCTGTCCTAATGTTGTAGCCATGTACCGAGAGTATTTTACTCACAAAAATGCCCATGGAAGTGAAACATATCACTATAGGTAACTGCCAAAAGAGGGGTAATCAGTCCATAAGCATTCATGATCATGTTGTAGACTTTAGTAGGAACCACAAACATAAAAACTATGAAATGTTTTTGACATCATTTGCACTCTGCGCTTCTTTGATCCTACCACTAAAATTGTATTTATTTACTATATGTTGATCATCCTAAAGCTATGTCACAAAGAATGCACATGAATTAGTTGATTTGATTTTCAGGAGCATGCTCATGAGCTTAAAATTTAAATAAATGTGTATAATTCAGATTTTGAAGAAAAAAATAATTTTACCATAGAATTTTGTTGGTTATAAACTTTAATTTTATGTTTATTTATGAAATTGACCTCAAATATTGTTTCTAATGATTGTTTGAATAACGATTTTGTAGAAAAAATTGAATAAGCATTTTTAAAGGTTTATTCTTAAATTTTCATCCCTTATGTCCTGTCATAATATTGGATGTTATGCTTACACAAGAAGTTGGGTCGTTTCCTTCATTTGGTATCTTGGCTCTATACTAGAAGCTGCATCCAAATTGAACATTCTAATCAGTTTTGGTAATCTTAGTTATATAACATTACTTATAAAAATGTACATGTACACATGGTGTTCCCTTGGAAGTAAATTGCAAACGTTGAAGTTGGTTTAATTGATCTTGTTTTTCTTGCTGCATTATAGACATCATAACCTACATAATGTATCTTAACAAGCACCGGTTAACACACCAGGAGACTTAGCACATATGTAATCGACCATGAAAAGTCACCTAGAAACCTAAAGTACTTAAAAAGGTTCTTTTTAAGGTGTCAATTTGAATACAACACAAGTACACAAACTAGGGCTTCTAGACTGGAAAATAATGACACAAGTTGGCATCCACTATTAGCATGAGAACTCTTCTAACTGTTATAACTTATGTTGTCTCTAGCGACAATATCTCGAAGACAGTATAGCTCACTGTTATTTTCAGTAGACAGTTTAAGGGTCAAATTCTGAAGAACATGCTAAGCTACAATAGTAAACCAATCTTCTTTTCCAGTCTTTCAGTAAATATTCTATAACATTGAAATTTCAGTCCATGGATGATACTAATACCCCTACAAAATATATATATCAATTATCAAACTACATTATGGTAATCTTTCTTTACTTTTAACAGAAGGAAATTTCATAAAGATATAAACGATAACCACCCTTATAGTTGAAATTGCTTATAAAAATAGACAAGGGTTTATCTGTTCCCGGATGAGTTTCGGAAGGAATTCATCAAGAACCAAGTACCTAGTAGCTGTTGAATTGAAACCTCTAAATAATTATTGGTGAGTTACATCAACATAGATGATACAAAAAGGAAAACATGAGTACCAGAAACCATTATTCAATGCCATATTATATTATCACAGTCAAACTCGAAGTACACAAAACCTTTAAAACATTTCATTTTAAACTGATAAGCAATAACACTATAATTTCATAAATCAAGTTATCCAAAGTCGAGTTACGGCAACAAACTCCATACATTGGTCTAAGAATAGACACAAATACTGATTTCATACCAAGAAATGCATGGTTAACCTCCACATAAGTAACATAAATGAAGATTGAATGAGTTCCAAAAAACATATTGGCATTTCTAAGGCTGACAATCCCAAAAAAATAATTTAATACATTCTTTATCGAAAAACCCAAATTTCTGCCATAGTGTTAAACCCTAACTATCAAACAATCCTTGAAATTCATGTCATGGAAATAATGGCTCGAGGATTTCAAGCACAAGAGAAGTAAAAATCTAAGACCCACATGTAAAAACAAAGAACTAAGCATGGTTTGATAAGAATGCCACATCCCACAGACTGCATGCCGAACGAGGGTTTAAAGCAAACAACACTGGGATTACCCACATAGGAAAAGCTAATGGTTAGGAGTGAAACCATGCAAGTCACATATTAACATATGAAAACCATTAAGGCGAGGTGGGTTGCCTAAGTAGGAGTTGGACATCCCTCATGGTGGCAATCAAATCTACAAATACATCAAGTAGCTTCACTGAAAACAAAAATGGATAAAGAATTTAATGACTACTTGAAACTAAATCGTTGCTTACCTTTTTCTGCCGCAAAATCAGCCCTCTCCACCATGGTCTTCAAATCCATGCTGAAGACATTTCACATGTCCCAGAGTGGCCTAGGAACCCATCACGCACCTTATCGAACCACCACAATGCATCTAGCTCCCACAAAGGATTCATAATGAAGAATTACTATGGTAACAACAATAAGAATCGCAAATCACCTGGAGCTTCCAGACATAAGCTTGCCAGAGAAATGCACTAGGTCATCGTAGCAGAGCCGAGAACTGAACTGAACGAGGAACAAATGAACCTCCCTCATAGCTAGTAAAGACATTACACCTCCTCGCCAAACCTGGAGGATCAATGCCATAGAACTCAACAGATCCAATGGCGGATGGAAAGCCACGTGCAAAACCTCAAGACCCTTCCGGGAGACTATAGTTAACTACATTAATGCTACACCAAATGGCCAGCACAATGGTGTATAGGTATGGCTGGAGAAATCCTCGAGGCGCTCCCACCTTAATGACGAGGAGCCTACCCAAGGTCGAAAGGTTTGATAGAATTTACTACTAGTAAAACATGGCGGTCCATGTGGAGTTCCAATGAGGAGGCCAAGAGGAACCATAGTCGCTTCAAACTTAAGCCTTTATCAGCCATCAATCAAACATTTCCATATCGATAATATTCCGTATAAGTTAAATATAATATGTTGGAGTCCAGATTATCTAAGTTTAATACTTCGTATAAGGTTTAGCATATGCAGGATTCTGGTTTATGTGTTTAATATTGTATAAGGTTAATATTGTATATAAGTTTAACGTATAAAGAGTCTGGTTTGTATAATTCATGGTTAATGATTTTAGTAAAAAAAATTGTTTTTTTCTTTTTTCTTTCTTCTGAGTAAAGTTTGTTACAAATGGTATGAGTTGAGACTCACATACTGAGACTCCTGAGTTATTTTAATAATCATTTAAGTTAGGATACTTTAGTATTGATGAAAGAAAAAATAAAATGAGTAATGGTTGAATATGATCACAAAGTGAGAGAGTGAAAATTTGAGGTGAAAACCAATGGTAAAATGTAGAGGAGCCCTAGATCGCCAAACCAGAAGGAGGTGTCTAATGTGGAGGCCAACCCATAATTATGGGTACAACTGGGAGAAGAATCGTGACAACCTAATGCTGCCCTGCTCAAAACAATACAACAATTATGGTCAGAGATTATGAACCTAAGGACAAACAATGAACAGTTAAGATAGGAACAAAAGAAAATTCTTAAAACTCTATCTGACGGACAAAATAAGCGGGGACAAGAGCCCAACACAAAGAATGGGGAAAAGACCCCAACTACCCATAATGGGGAAGATAATGCAGAATCCATGAAAGGCCATAAAGAGGAAGAAGTATCGTGTTCAAGTAAAGTTTCTGATCAAAGGAAGACAAAAAGGCAGAAGACAGAGCAACAAGGTGAGTTTAAGAAAATCAACCCTCAATGTTTGAAGGAGAGTTGGAAGAAGCAATAGAAGCTTGGCTGATAGACATGAGAAAACATTTCCAGATTTATGAATATATTGATAAGCTTATAGCATGGCTGGTAGTTTACCAGTTTCAGGGAAAGTCCAACCTTTGGTGGGAGGAAATTAAAACTGTAACAAAGATTGATGAGGAACCACTACCGTGGCAAGAATTCCATAAACATTTTAAAGATAAATATGTAACAAAATGTTACTATGATGAAAAGGAAAATGAGTTTGATGAGTTAAGGCTCGGAGACTTGACCATGGATGAGTATGCCAAATGGTTTACTTCCCTATTGTGATATGTCCCATATATGCAAGAGGAGAAAGCTAATATTCAATGGTTTATTAGCAGTTTTCCCAACTTGATAAAGGAAAAAATAGAATTTGATTATTGTAGAAAAATAGATGATGCGGTACGAAAGGCCCACATCTATTATCAGCAAATGAAGTAGAAAAATGAAGGATCTAAAGGAGCTATGGGCAAGAAAATGAGAAACTTACCAGCATATAGGTAGCAGAAAGTCATAAATGGTTTAAGTAATCAACAAAAGAATTTTGGAAAATTTACAAGAAATCCACCCAGAGCTCTAATATACACTGAGAATAGACTAACCTGAAGGAGTTATTAGAACCACTACTGAACAACCACCAAATCCGTCATTGCAATTTTGGGGATGGGGGGAAGCGAATTATTACAAAAATAACCTGCAAAAAGCTCAAACTGAACAACTTTTGAACATGCAAGAAGCTTCTACAGTAGGATATATCGCAAGGAACATGCCCATAATTAATGCTAGCTTGGATGAATACCAGCCCACCATGATCGAATGTGAAGGTATAATTTCTGATCAACCTGTTTCTATTTTGTTTTATCCTGGTGCTAGCCTAAGCTACATTAGTCCTAAAGTGGTAGAAAAATGTCAGTTGCAAAGCAATAAATTTAAGAACTCTTGGCTATTTCAGCAAGCCACCAGAGCAAAAAGGAAGGTGTATGCAAAAACAGAAAACTACCGTATAATAGTTTTAGGACAGTGCATTCAGCTTAATCTGAATCTCATTCCCCTAGGTTTGTATGATGTATTAATAGGAATGGACAGGCTGGAAGGTCACTGAGTGGATTGCAAAGAAAAATATGTAAGTTATCTTATTAAGTCAAGATAGCGAAAATAAATTCAAGGAATCAAGAAATATATCAGATTACACCATATTACGACTAACCAACTCGGGAGATGCATAAGGAAATGTTTCCAGATCTATGTTGTCTAGGTAGGATATAGCAATGGAAAAAATAAGATCACCTCCTTAGAGAATATTCTTGTAATTCAGGATTTCATAGATGTATTCCCTTAATCCATTCTTGGGTTGCTGCCAAGATGTGATATTGACTTTACCATTGATCTAGTGCCCAAAGCAGCCCCTGTTTCAAAGGCCCCCACCGTATGAGCATTCCCGAGTTAACATAACTTAAAATGCAGCTTCAAGAGATTTTAGATAAAGGGTACATTCACCCTAGTGTGCCCCCTTGGGGAGCCCCTATGTTATTTGTGTAGATTTTAACCCCATACATAAATTACCTGCATATGAATTCTAAAACAAAGAAAATAAACAATACGAGAGCATAACACATAAAACACATATACACAAAGATTTTCCCTTGGATCCCAAAACTAGGACTACCAGCTTGATTTTTCATTATGTTCCTTTCAATGATACAATACATATTTATACATACCAAAGAATCCAATACCATTGACCGAAAAACCATCGCGTCCAAAACTGTGGACCAAAAACCATCGTGTCCAAAACCATGTGCGAAAATCATGCACAAAACCTGGTAGGTCCACCCAACCTAACATAGGGTCCAAAACCAAAAATTTTTGGGGCGTTGCCCAGACCCCATAGGGTGGGGTTACATGCACCCCTAAAACCACTTGTGACTCCCCTGCTATGCAATCGGCACAATGAACGGGGTGCTCTGCCCCCCTTCTAACCCCTATGTTAACTATGTGGGTTAGTCGTGGAAAGAATGTAACACAAACCAACATTCTCCCACTTGTTGTTTTCTTTCCACAAGGGGCCACAAGAGAGCTTGGTCATTTATCCAGCCCTGCAATGCTCATTGTTTCTCTACATCAAGAGAACTTCTCAGAGCTCACAGATTTTGTCAATGCATCTTCAGTATTCTTCAAAGTGTCCACCTTTACCAGCAACACCTTTTTGTCTTATATCATATCCCTCACAAAATGATACTGAACATCAATGTGCTTTGTCTTTGAATGATATGCAAGGTTTTTTGCCAAGAAAATTGCACTTTGCCTATCACAATCTATCCTTATAACTCCTTGTACTAACCCCATACTTGAACATAATCTCTGCAACCAAACTGCTTCCTTTCTTGCATGAGTGGATGCCATGTATTCTGCCTCTGTAGTTGATAGTGCCACTGCATATTGTTTCTTACTCATACAACTGACTGCACCTCCAAATAGGTTAAAAACATACCCACTTGTAGATCTTCTTTGATCTAGATCTCCAACCCAGTTTGCATCAACAAAGCCACGAATATTCAACACTCTTCGCAATCCTCGTCTTCCTTGGTAGCACAAACCATAATCACTAGTGGCACGCAAATACCTGAAAACCCACTTCACTGCTGTCGAGTGCTCCTTCCCTAGTTTTGACATAAACCTACTCAATAATCCCATTGCATGTCCAATGTCTGGTCTACTATATACCATCGCATACAACAGGCTACCGACTGCACTTTCATATGGAACATGGGACATGTCCTCTTCCTCTTCTTGTGTCTTGGGAAACTATTAAGTAGATAAATTTACACCTACAGGAATAGGAACCTTCACCGGTTTACTATCCTACATATTCAGCCTCTGCAACATTGTCTCGACAAACCTCCTCTGGTTTAACCAGAGCTCCCTCCTTGTCTGATCTCTTTTAATTTCCATGCCCAAAATATAGTTTGCAGCATCAAGATCTTTCATGTCGAATTTGGAGGAAAAATGGGTCTTCAAATCTTGGATAATTTCTTTCTCATTTCCAACCACCAACATATCATCCCCATACAAGATCAGATAAATAACACGGTCACTAATTAATTTAAAATACACATAGTGATCTTCTTTTCTTCTGGTTAAGCCAAGTCCCCGTATAAATGTATCAAATTTCTGATACCACATCCTTGGTGACTATTTTAACCCATATAGAGACTTCTTTAACTTACATACCAATTCTTTCTTACCCCTCACCACAAAGCCTTTAAGTTGCTTCATGTATATCTCCTCTTCTAGATCCCCATAAGGAAATGTTTTCTTCACATCCATCTATTCTACCTCAAAATCAAAAGCAGGAGCAACAGATAAAAATAATCTAATAGAAGCTACCTGGGCAACAACAAAAAAAATATCACCAAAATCAATTCCCGGAACCTGAGAATAACCTTTTGCTACCAACCGAGCTTTGTATTTCTCCACCTTTCCTTCTACATTTGTCTTCTTCTTCAACACCCATTTGCTGGTAATGGATTTGCTTCCAGCTGACAACTCCACCAGATCCAAAGCCTCATTTTAGTGCAAAGATGCCACTTCACAAACCATGGCCTCTTTCCAGAGTTTTCCATCCTCTAAATATACTGCTTCTTTCACAGTTCTGGGATCATCATCAGTAATAGATAAAGTAAAATTTGAGTAGAAAGCATATGGACTATACCTTTCTGGATGCCTTCTTTCTCGAACTGATCTTCTCACACCCGGAGTTTGTGGCTCTTCATCTTCTGATTCCTACTCTAATGTAAAGTCTGATTCTTCTTCCTTTAGCTCAAACTCTATCTTCTTAGGTTCCTTTGGTTGTACTTCATGTTTAATAACATATTTCACCTCTCTCAACACGACATCTCAATTGTACACAACCTTCCTTGTTACTGGGTTCCAAAGTTGATAACCCTTTAAACCATTCTTATACCCAATAAAGATGCACTTTTCAGATTTACTATCCAATTTGGTTCGTTTCTCCTTTGGAACATGCACATATGCATCACATCCAAATACCCTCAGATGTGAAAGAGAGGGTTTCTTACCAGTCCATACCACTTGTGGAGCCTTATCCTCCAATGCTGATGAAGGTGATTTGTTGACCAGGTAACATGTTGTCTCTACTGCCTCTGCCCAGAATTCATGTCCTAACCCAACACCACTGAGCATGCTTCTTTCCCTTTCCATCAATGTCTTGTTCATTGTTTCTGCAACTCCATTTTGATGAGGTGTATATGGAGTAGTCTTCTGTCATGCTATACCGTACTTCTTACAGAGTTCTTCAATTCCTTACTGCAAAACTCTCCACCGTTATCTGTCCTCAACACCTTTATATTCTTCTCTGTCTCGTTTTCCACCAGAGCCTTAAATTCTTTAAACCTGTCAAAGACTTCAAATTTATTCTTAAGGAAATATATCCAATATTCCTTGAGAAGTCATCTATAAATGATACATAGTACATAGACTTACCGAGTGATGGAACCTTCACAGGTCCAAACACATCACTCTGCAGAAGCTCTAATATCTATTTCATCGTCTTACCACCAGAGGGGAAATTCACCCGATTCTTCTTCCCATATACACAATTTTGATAGAAATAAAAATCTACAAAGGTGTTACTCATACCTTCTACCATACCTTTACCATGAAGTATTCAAAGGTCCTTCTCTCAAATATGTCCAAGCCTTTCATGCCATAGCATGGTCTTCTCTCTAGAGACCACTAGATTTTCTGCTCCACTTTCAGGAACCATAGAGTTGTTGCACCCATCAACAATAGTGCTACCTTGCAACTTGTACAGAGTTGCAATTCGAACTCCCCGCATGAATACTAGTGCTCCCTGAACCATATAGTAGGTATCTGATGCAAGGCAACCCTGCAATACCCAGAATCCTCCATCTCATGCGAGGTTAACCCTGTAATACCCAGAATCCTCTATTAAATTCATCTCAAACAGTTTCTCAACACACGGAAATTTCATCATCTTTTAGTAAGTACCTGGCTACAAATGACAATGATTATGAAATCATTTTTTTATACACATCTACACACTTCATCCCAAACTTCAATTCATAATTCCATTTAAACTCTCAAGCTTTCATTCATAAAGATCTCATATTATTATTAGAACAGGGGTTCTCTTTACAATCAAAAGACACTAAAATGTGCCACAATAAGATCCACAAAGGAAAGCCACGCAGCTCTCGTTATCTTCTGTCTGCAATTCAGGATTCGACAAAAAACAAGGAATGCATGTAAAACACATAAATGCCACTTCAACCTTCTTGAGGTGTCCTCTGTCTAGAAGAATCTGAGGGTTTTCGAATGAGCTTTCCCACCCAACTTTTATTCGAACTCATTTGAACACAGTAAGAGGAAAGATGGCTGCGCTGAATCTACTCCAAAAGTCGAAGAGAAGCTGAAGAGTCCCCAACTAGGTTACAATTATGCTCCTTGGTTTTTTTAAAATAACAACCCAAAACTGAACATAACTTTGTGGCATCATTTTCATTATATAACACTGCATTTCCTATGAAGCCTTTCAGATTAATGACGTTTGTGTCGTTGTTGCGGTCAAAGATCAGCGTTGCAAGCTCAGTAATCGGCCAGAACCAAGGTAATAGCCACGCACGGCACTCTGAGCCAAGACTCTGCCGTCGACATATGATGTGAACTGGCAAGGACATTGTATCAGAGCAATTTATACGCACAGATCTAAGTTCACGGGTTTCAAAAATTCACAGGACTGTTATAAAATCTCCTCAAATCAATTCATTAAAATGTTCGGTGTCCATATAAACAAGGGTCCAGCGATTTATATGGAATTAAACTGTTATGTTCTACACTATACACAACCTTTTATTTGCCTAAAATTACACAGTCCAATCTTCATAGCCCCATCCACACAGTCATGCAAACTAATTTAAAAGGCCTATTTTAAATTGTGTAGCTCGCGGATTCTGTTCAAGAAAACAATACTTCTTCCATACAATGTATTACCTACTCTTTTGTCATACCTCAGAGAAGTTTTTCATCAAATTATTGGATGCATGCCTTCAATTTAACAGAAAATCAATGATTCATAAGTACGCTGGGAGGAAAATTTAATAATACTTCTTTCGCACGCCCCCTCCTCTCTCTTGAGAGCTTATCTTGCCTTTTTATTTATCATTCAAGGATAGGCCTTCTCGGTCCTTATCCGATGAAAAAGCAGGCTTTTTCTCTTTACATAAAGATTTAAAGCTTGAAGCTTTTTCCACTCTTATCTTGAAAAAACATAGAAGTTCTATCCCAATTCCTTTTCCTAAACTATATCCTTTTATTTAGAAAGAATATTTACATAAACTTCACTTCCTATTTTATTAAAAATAACAAAATTATCACACCTCCTTTTTTATTCCATATTTACAAATGAAGAGGGTCTTGATGCTCCTACATCATACACCCAACCTTAAAATTAATCATGATCCCCTGATCATGTGTTCGGATCTGCGTATGCCTGGATCCCACACCTTGTGCTGCAAGTTTCCATTTGCCGCTGCTTTTGTCTGTTGTTCTTCTCCACGTCTCCACACCTTATGCTGCTTTGCTCCACTAGCTACACTCTTGCAATCTTCGGTTGTCTTCCTCCTGTTGCTGCTTTTGTTGCTTCTCTTCCTTGCTGATGTCTTCCTTTGAGATCCTTTCAACATGATTCTTCTGATTAAATCCATTTCTTTGTCTAATAAGTCTTCAGACTGCTAACTTCTTGCCTCTATGCTTTTTTCTGTTCTGACGGCCACCTGATCATCCATACCCTCTTGTCTTCTAAATAGAAAACTTCTTCTCTCCTCAACTGAGTCAAATATTCACCAGTACCTGCAACAATACATGCATTCACAAAACAGTTGTTAGAATAAAAATCATAAGGCATCAGCGCCTTACTTCCCTCTTCCAGCATTTCAGTATACTGATCCCGATCATTCTTGAGATTATCACTCAGTCTACCCTCAGCATCATCTTCTCCGAGAATGCATTTGTATTCTGGTTCATAAAAATAAACCTCTTTATCTTCATTCATCTCTGCCTTTATATTCTGAATTCTTATCCTCTGTACTTCTAGTCTCTTCTCTAGAAAATTTAACTCCTGCCATAAACCTGTCATCTCCCTTGAGAATATTTATGTGCAATCTTCAATACTTTCCCAAGCCAAGCTTCCTGTTGTTACCATCTCATCACCTGCATTCATACATAAACTTTCAGTTTGCACAAAATGTTCAACATTATCAACTATTACTTCCCTTATCTGCGCTTCAGACTGATTCACTTCTTCTACATCCATAAGAACTTCCTCTTGTGCTGTAACAGTTTCATAAGATGGCACGTCCTCCTTAGTAAAACCTGTAATCACATCACAATTGTCAGCTACAAAAATACATGGTTTTATATTATCCAGCTGATCTGGATTTACCCAATAAGTCAAGAAATCATCAATGATCTTCTCCTCTGTTTCACCAATGGAAACCTCCTCTTCCAACTCAGCTGCTCTGAGTCTTTCCTGTCTCAACTGTACATCCATCCTCTGCTCAAGCTTCCTCAGCTCCTCTGTTAACTGCATGCTTATCTGTAAATCTCTTTTCTGTTGTAGGCTTTGCCACTTCACTCCCTTCCTCAATAGTAACCCATGTTTCTAGTCTTTCGCATTTTCCTGTAACAACTCCATCAATAGCTCAAGATGAACTGCTATCTCAGCTTTCTCTTTCTCATACTCTTCCCGAGTCAACTGCGGTCTTATGCCCTTTGCCTTCGCATATTTCTTCTCTTTTCTACTGTGGCCTCTTTTTGAACCTCTGCTCTCTCCTTTATGACTTTTAGTAGTCATCTCCTTTGCCATAATTTCCTCACCTATGAGTTGCATGAAGCCTCTGTCACAACAAACTCTCTTGCTGCCACTTACCTCACCAATCCTTCCCTCCGGATCTGGTCTTTTGGTAATCATAGTTCCTCTGCTGGAACCTTTTGAGCATCCTGTACTGCTCCTGTAGGATTCTCTCATCTGCAACTTTATTCAACCTCTGTTGAATCTTTAGGTTCTGCCACCCTTGCTGGACTCCTTGATCACTGCACTCTCTACTACAATATTCATCAGTTCCAAAATCACATGCAATTAACTTAACAAAAAAAATTAATCTTCAAACAGAGCTATTCCTGCTCTGATACCAGCTGATGCAAGGCAACCCTGCAATACCCAGAATCCTCCATCTCATGCGAGGTTAACCCTGCAATACCCAGAATCCTCTATTAAATTCATCTCAAAAAGTTTCTCAACACACGACAATTTCATCATCTTTTGGTAAGTACCTGGCTAGAAATGACAATGATTATGAAATCATTTTTTTATACACATCTACACACTTCATCCAAAACATCCAATCATACTTCCATTTAAACTCTCAAGCTTTCATTCATAAACATATCATATGATTATTATAACAGGGGTTCCCTTTATAATAAAAAAAAAACCAAAATGTTTCACAATAAGGTCCACAAAGGAAAACCATGCAGCGGTCCTTATCTTCTGTCTGCAATTCAGGATTCGACAAAAAACAAGGAATGCATGTAAAACACATAAATGCCACTTCAACCTTCTTGAGGTGTCCTCTGTCTAGAAGAATCTGAGGGTTTTCGAATGAGCTTTCCCACCCAACTTTTATTCGAACTCATTTGAACACAGTAAGAGGAAAGATGGCTGCGCCCAATTTACTCCAAAAGCCGAAGAGAAGCTGAAGAGTCCCCAACTAGGTTACAATTACGCTCCTTGGTTTTTTTAAAAGAACAACCCAAAACTGAACATAATGTTGTGGCGTCATTTTCATTATCTAACACTACATTTCCTATGAAACCTTTCAGATTAATGACATTTGTGCCATTGTTGCGGTCAAAGATCAGCGCTGCAAGATTAGTAATCGGCCAGAACCAAGGTAATAGCCATGCACGGCACTCTGAGCCAAGACTCTGGCATCGACATATGATGTGAACCGACAAGGACGTTGTATGAGAGCAATTTATACGCACAGATCTAAGTTCACGGGTTTCAAAAGTTCACGGGACTGTTATAAAATCGCCTCAAATCAATTCATTAAAATGTTCGTTGTCCATATAAACAAGGGTCCAGCGATTTATATGCAATTAAACTGTTATGCTCTACGCTATAGACAGCCTTTTATTCACCTAAAATTACACAGTCCAATCTTCATAGCCCCATCCACACAGTCATGCAAACTAATTTAAAAGCCCTGTTTTAAATTGTGTAGCTGGTGGATTCTGTTCAACAAAACAATAATTCTTCCATACAATGTATTACCTACTCTGTTGTCATACCTCAGAGAAGTTTTTCATCAAATTATTGGATGCATGCCTTCAATTTAACGTAAAATCAATGATTCATAAGTACGCTGGGAGGAAAATTTAATAATACTTCTTTGGCACGCCCCCTCCTCTCTCTTGAGAGCTTAGCTTGCCTTTTTATTTATCATTAAAGGATAGGCCTTCTTGGTCCTTATCCGATACAAAAGCAGACTTTTTCTCTTTACATAAAGATTTAAAGCTTGAAGCTTTTTCCTCTCTTATCTTGAAAAAACATAGAAGTTCTATCCCAATTCCTTTTCCTAAACTATATCCTTTTATTTAGAAAGAATATTTACATAAACTTCACTTCCTATTTTATTAAAAATAACAAAATTATCACACCCGCTTTTTATTCCATATTTACAAATGAAGAGGGTCTTGATGCTCGTGCATGAGTATCCTTCTTGAACACTGTTTTTACACCTGCATCATCTAGCTTGCTTACAGAAATCAGATTTCTGGCCAATGCAGGAATATGGAGAACAACCGGAAGTGTTCTAACCCTTCCACCTTGAAACTTCAACTTTACTTTTCTGTTACCAACGATTCTAGCCTTCTTGTCATCCCCCAATAACACATCACCACCATCATATTTTTCATACTCGTAGAACCACTCTCTATGGGGAGTGAAGTGAAAGGATGCACCTGAGTCAATCAACCATGCCTCATGATCTAAATGTGTACATGAAGAAGCCAAGTACACATCCCCACCTTCATTTGAGGCGGTTTTTGCCTCTACAGAAGGAGCATCATAAAATCCCTTTCCTTTATTAGGAGCTTTATATTTACAGTCCCTTTTGTAGCACCCTTCCTATCCACATTTCCATCACACCACCTTTACAGGTTTCCTAGAGATTTAGATCTCCCACTCGATGACTTATTTTTGTTTCTGTTCTGGGACTGTCCTCGTACAGACAAGGCATCACCATTCTCGCTCTCCATATTTTTCTGTCTCATCTCCTCCATCAACAAGGATGACACTATTTCATCAAACTGTAAGGGAGTTGCATTGCTACCTATTGCAATAACCAAACTATCCCACAAATATGGTAGAGAACACAACAAACAGATGCACTTATCTTCATATGAAATTTTAATATCAACAGATAATAACTGACTTACCACATAATTAAATGAGTTCAGATGCTCTATCACCGAGTCTCCATCTTTCATCCTTAGTTTATACAAATTTTTCTGCAGGAACAGTTTATTCACCAGAGACTTAGATTGGTACAAAGTACCTAACTTGTCCCACACAGCCTTAGCCATAGCTTCCCCTGATACGTTCAACAATACTAAATCTGAGACAAACAATTGTACTATGCTATTTGCCTTCCGATCTAACTTCTTCCATTCTTCATTGGACACTCCCATTTGTTTAGTACTTGGATCTACCACAATCCACTGATCTTTATCCACCAACAGATCCTGTATCTTGAGTTTCCACAACTCAAAAATCTAACCATTAAATTTCTCGGTCTCTATCTTTCCACTACTCTCCATCTTCTTTAACCACCAGAATCAATCTCGTAAATCTCCCACTAAACAGGGTCTACGCCCTTGAAGCCAAAACAACTCTGATACCAAATGTAGGTTTTAACCCCATATAGAAATTACCTGCATACGAATTCTAAAACAGAGAAAATAAACAATGTGAGAGCATAAAACATAAAACACATATACACAAAGATTTTTCCTTGGATCCCAAAACTAGGACTAATAGTTTGATATTTCATTATGTTCCTGTTGTGCTCTACAACAACCCTCCATTTCATAAAAATTTTATACAAAATCATAATATGAAATGGGTCCCTTTTAAAATAAACTTAGATGTGTAAACGAATTGGTATTAACCCATCATAATAAAAACCCTTATCAAAAGGCTTAAGGTAAATGAACTATTTTAAAATCCTTTTGAATTGAAATAAAGTGTGGTTTTTAAAATATTATAAAACTCTTACTATAATCCATTATCACCTGCTGATTGACGTAACTTTTTTTTATCATATTGGTCTGTAGTAGCATTTCTCTGTATCATGGTTTTTCCAATTGCTTGTGCAGAATTCCACTATAATCAGAAATTTGGAAAAAATGGGAAAGAAATCAAAGAAATCCACATCAGCGTCTCCTACAACAATAGTGCAGCCAGCCAAGGATCCTGGACCAAGCAAAAAATGGTTAATCTCAGACACTACGTGCCTCAGTCTTGGAAACACTAGCTAGGAGAGCATCTAGAATCTAATAGAAGGAGAGGAGCCTGAGGAAATATCAGAAGAAGCCACAACTGACTCAGGTAACAAATCGGAGGCATCCCTCAAAGATTTATCTTGTTCATATTTGCACATAATAGCAACACAAAAGAAAATCCTCCCATATACTAACACAGTGAGATGGGTGGTAGAGGAAGTTCCAGTTTCAAACAGAAAATTTTGCACATTTGACAGGAGGATATTTGGCTCATTTCAGCTTGATGATCTAAGGAAAACGTATCACTTACCTAAGCCTGAAAAGTGGTACAACAAAGCCTTCCTTGAAAAATTTGCAAATGAAAACGAGTCAGAATCAGCTTTGATTAGGCAGTGGAGACATTTTCCCAAGAAGCACAAGCACGAATCATCAGGTAAGTACTCTGTGGACTCATTAGCTTCTCCTTACTATTATGCCAGAGCTACGATGTGTCGAATGTGGGGAATACATGACAAGGTCACTATTGAAATGGTCCCTCTGATGGAGGCGGCAATCAATTGATATGTAATGGACTTGGCAAATGTTTTGTCCGACAAATTAGCCACAACAATTCTCGAATTCAGATCAAATTCACATAAAACTAGCAGGACCATTCCCCCTTTTTATTATAGTGCTTATATTATGGATACTCTTTGTTTTAACTCCGAATATCTGGTACTCGGATGGATATGGACTCCCCAAGACCCTAAGCCAATCCATATTTATCATGAAATGTTATGGAAGGCTCACTACAAAAATCATTTGTACAAAATTTGTAATGGTTTTATGTTGCCTGTCTACTATGCTATTTTTGATAAGATTGCCCCCAGGATTTCCGAGGAAGCAGGGATCAACTTGACTGCAGTAGGTAATTGGTTCGGAGAAGACAAGTTCACTTATATAAGGCTTTTTGGGAGCCTTACAAAACCCCATGTCCTTCCCCTGTATGTGCCCGATAAGCTGTTAGCTCAGGAATTGGCCTACCAGATAACAACAGAAGGGACATCCAAAACACTTAGAAATTCCAAGAAATAGGTATGGCCTACGTTTCCTTTAAGATGCGGTGTTTTCACTCTCCATGATTACAAACATGCAAAAAGGAGGCAGAAAAAATACAAATGCTCAATCTTGCAATAGTTCCCAACATACAATATGATCCAAGAAAATTTTCCTATAATGTTCTTGAACAAGCCAAACTTACAAAGTTTGATCATGAAAAAGATGACTTCAATGACCTACTTTCCTCAGTAGAATCATTATTTAAGGTAAAAACATTGGCCAGGATCAGGTATCAAGATGAAGGGCTGGAAGTGTTTAATATGCTTAGAGAACAGAGGTTGCAAACCCTGCCTCTAGACTTATTAGCCACCACCCCAACAATCCAGTCAAGCGAGCCTGAACAACAATCTCTTGACAAATCTCCTGCTGTTGGAAAATTTCCTGAGAAAGAAAAAACTCTAGAAGAAGAGAAAGAATAGAGAAAAGGTAGTGAACACATGGATATAGATACTTAGATTGATCCCAAGCTCCTTAAAGAATGGCAACAGTTCGATTCCATTATAAGAAATCCTAAGAATTCACAGGGTTTTAGCACATCATAAGTGACAATTGGTCACAAGACAACAACAGATACGGTTCCAACTGAAGGAACCAACACCCTACCCATAAGTCATGGTGTAGAGATAATTCCTAATGATCCATTGGACGAAATCGTTTTGGATATAGAAGAAATACCACCTTTAGATGTCTTCTACAACCCTAAGCATAGGGCTATAGTAAAAAGACAAAGGAAAAAGATAAGGCTTGATTAATCTTCCCTTTCACCTACACAGACGTAGATGGCTAATGTGGTATGGAAAGAAGAATTCAATCCTTCCGAAGACCTCACAAAACCTTCTCAATATGTCGGGGCATACTCGACAACTGCTATTGTTAAAGCATTACAGGTTAGTAATTTACTCAAAGAAAAAGATCAGACAATTGTTCCATTGGAAGCACAGGTATGTGAAAAGCAGCAAAGAATAGAGCAATTAGAACAACAGCTAGCAGTGAAATAGCAATGAAATAACCAGCTAAATAAGCAATTGCTAAAGGAAAAGCAGAGGATAGATCAAAGTGCAGTGCATAAACAAAAGGAGTTATCCTTTGCATTGGCCAAGCTAAAGAGAATAAATGAACAAATGAGCAAAACAAAAGATGAGCAAATCGCTCAACTATCGCAATAGATAGAAAAGTTCAAAAGTTTTCCTCAACTAGCAGAATTTAGGTCTGAAGCTCTCTAGATCAATAAGGAATTTATTAAACAGTTAAATTTACTATGTCATAATATTTCCCTTACTGAGCCCCTCTATGGGATTGCTTCATCAATGATTTACAAATCAGTTGACGCAAGACAGAATTTGGAACAGGCCGATGAGACATTAACAAAATTTCTTGCCTAGCAAGAAACTAGTGAAGGGCAAACTGCAAATATGCCTAGAATTCTAGAATCACAAAGGGAAATTCTTTTCCTAGAATGGCAATCACAATTGATGAAAGAGGAAAGGGAAACTTCAAGATGTAGATCAGCAACCGGTAATTTGATTGAGTTAATTAATGATACTCTTTATCTGTCTAATTTGATTTCGCAATGCACTCCAGGTGTATTTCCATCAGCCAAAGCATTGGAATAGACATACAAACAAGAATTGGAAAAGAAGGAGAGATCGATTGTAGGCATCCAAAGTTTAACTTGGGACACCTTTTGGTTCTTCCTAGTTAAACCATATAGTCAAAGGGCAACACTGAAATGTTTAACCGATGCAATCAGTTACGTGATTCCTGAAATTCATGATGCTACATATTCAGCCCAACTGCATTGACGTCTAAGTCACCCTCCAAAATTTCAACTAATGCTTGCTATCTGCTACCTCAAGCCAAAGGATGATTGGCCGAAATAGTGAATCATTCTACTGACTGCAAGTAGGCCTATTTCTAGGAGATTTTCATGATTATGTTAGACTACCTAATAGCATTTTTATTTCATAATCAGTTAGCTTAGATAGTATTTATAGATACTTTCATGTCTTTAGAAAGGGTCCTCAATTTTTGTATAAAACTTGGATTGGGAGTCACACTATTGTGCTTTTGAGATATATTTGTTTATAAAGACTCGACCTATATTCTAAATTTTAATGAGAAATACTTTGATGAGATATGCACTACTTCTTTTGTGATAGTATTTCTAAGTTAGAAGACAAAATCTGAATGCGTTTGATATCGGGAGGGATCCAAATTACATATGATACTATTATCTATGTCTTTGCTCCATTCTTTTATATTAATCAACATTTATTCAATCTTACTATCATTGGATATATGTATGTGTTTTAACAACAATCCTTATATTTATCCCTATTGAATGTTTAAGGAATGTTATTCTTTCAATCATATTTATGTCAATGATATATGAAGAATAGCGTAATAATGTTTTAATAATTATTTTGTTCAACTACTTGGAAAAAGTAATTATCATATGAATGAACATCTTTGTTTATCAACAGAGTCATCTATATGCCTATTTGTAGATCAAGATCATCAAAAGTTACACTAATGTGGAAATTTCCCGGGATAGATTAGTTGTTTATAATTTTGCATTTTAGAATAAAGAATCCATCATTATCATTAGATAATAGAAAATCAACCACTTATCCATCCTATTTACAAACCACTAGGAAACTGGTCCCATTATATCTAGTTGAGGCCACCACACCAAACAGAAAATTAGCTGCCTTTAAGGTCTGGACCGGGTGGTTTTCCCCAATGTTGATGCAGTGATTTTCGAGGCATCAACATTTTTGGCGCTAGAAGGAGGGCATGAACTATGAATGGTGAGAAAAACCAAACCTACAGTCCATTCTGAGAGTAAATCTCCCTCCACCTCACCTCTGACCTCTCCTTTGCATGCTGGAACTCCAGTCTTCAAAGAAGAAGAAGAGGAGACAACTACCATTGCTCAACCGCAACATACCCCAAAACAATTAACTCCAGATTCTCCTGAAGTACAATCTCTTATCCATAAACTTCAAGGCTTTTCAATATCACCACAGAAATATGAGGTATCTCAAGGCAATGAGACTTCGCAATTCATTCCACCTCACCACCTCACCAGACTTCAGAGTGGGAAGCTTGGTATTGAACCTACTGAGTTGCCTTTACCTAAAAGGAAAAGGGCAAGAAAAATAGTTCAAGGATCTGATAGTGAGACTATCTCATTATCATCCATTTCATCTTCTCCAGTGCGAATTCAACCATCCACTCCTCCATTACACATTGTTGTTCAACAGGGATCTGGAACTTCAACATCTCAACCACCTCAAACTTCAATGCCTTCTCCTTCCCAAACATCTGGAACTTCATGAGCAATATCATCCAGTATTAGTTCTACAATGGCTCAAAATCCATCGAATAATCCTCGTGCAGTCACGATGCCTGCACCATTACATCCATTGCCAGCACATCCTTAAAAATGGTTGCCGAAATTTAATCCAGATGCAGGAATACAAGATGATGAGCATATTAACAGCTTCATGTTGGTAGTTGACCTAAAAGGAGTGATAAAGGAAGATGTTGTTGTTAGGCTTTTCCCTTATACCTTACAAGGATCATCTGGGTCTTGGTATTTTTCCTTTCCCTCAAGATCCATTACAAGTTGGAACATTTTTTAAGAATAGTTCTTTACGAAATGTGGTGATGACAGATCTCTACCAATGTTAATCAATGATCTCTCGAATCTTAGAATAGAATCTAAAGAACCTATAAAGGATTTCAATTCACGGTTTAATAAACTCTTAAATAAGATTCCATCTACCTCTAAACCGAGTGAGAAAATCAGAAGCGAATGGTATATAACAACTTTACCTTCAATTATAGCTATTTTTGTAGATAGAACTGCAAAACCAATTCTAGCTGAAAACATGAAAGAGGCACTTTTTGTAGAGAAACACACTATTGATTTAAAAAAGAAGGCTGCTCTTAAAGACAGAAAATCCAAAAAAGTTTCTTTCAAAGATGATTTAAAGAACAAAATGCGTAAAGACCCATATGATATGGAGGGTCTCCAAAAAGTTCTCAAGACTATGTCAAATGAAATGGTAGAAATCAAAAAGCAAGTAGCTAAGACTTCAACAAAAAGGCCACTTAGAAACTTTAAGAAACCTAAATCAAAACCACCAAATGCTATATCCAATGAAGACTCAGATCCCGAAGAGGAAGAAGAAGAAGAAACAACCTTATCATTTGAAGAAACTGAAGAAGAAGAGACTGTAGAATGTTGTGGGATGTGGGACTTTATTTTGCCTAATTCCGATATAGAAAATGAACATGAATCTTTCCCTGTAACTACCAGGAGTAAGGGTACTCCTGAACCTATTCAAATAACTCAAAAGAAATGGAATGCAGGTACTACTACCAAGGAAAAAGTTCCCACAAAGAAATCTATAGCGATACCTTCCCAAAATCAGCGATCAGCTTCAAATCCACCTCCAACATCTAAGACATTAGTATTTATGGATTCTATGGACTACAATATTATTGAAGACATAAAGAAAACAAAGGAAAATATCACTATATTTGAGCTTAGTAAACTCAAACATCAACAAAATTTGTTGCTTAACGAGTTAAATGATGTACCTTCTTCTCCTCTTCCAAATTCCGTATCGTCCAAAGTTGCTAATGAAGCAAGTAAACCACCTCCTCGTAGAGTAGAAGCTACTAATGTTGTTTTAATCGGAGATAGATCGAATTCCCATACTTCTCCTTTTATCTTAACCTACGAGATCTATAATAGAAATCTACACAGCTATTTGATTGACTCAGGGGCTTCCTCGAATATAATGCCAGCTTCAGTTTGTTCCAAACTGAACATTGAACCCAAAAAGTCTACTATTCATATTGTCCAGTTGGATAGAACTAAGGTCCATGTTTTAGGAGAAATCAAATCAGTTACTATTAGGTTATCAGCTAATCCAAGGGTGGTTTAGAGAATTGATATTTTAATCCCTGATATACCTAAATTCTATGGTTTGATTTTGAGTAGAGATTAGTATGAGAAACTTCATGTTTATATTTCCACTGATTGGTCTCATATGTGGCTGCCTTATAAAGGAAAGCCAAATCAGATCAAGATCGATCGGGAGAAATACATGACCCATATTGTTACTGAGTTCGAGCAAGAAAATCAACCAATAGCATTCAATACCAATATTTTGGGGAATTACTCATCTGAATCATTCTTTGGCAATTTTACCGCTCAACCATCACCTTTCTCAGTTAATAATTTCACATCTCAAATCAATTTTTTTTCACAAATAGATACATCAAGATGTGTTAAAATTGCCGAGGAAACTGTAGATAAATCTTTGTTTTGGTCATTATGTTTTGATGGGTCTAAATCTAGTGAAGGTGCAGGAGCAGGATGTATTTTTAGTTAGTCCTGAGGGAGAAAAGACCATGTTATCATGCAGGTTGGAATTTGAATGCACAAACAATACAACTGAATTTGAAGCCTTAATTCAAGGACTCTACAAAGAAATTGGTCTTAAAGTTCAATATTTGAAAGTGTTTGGTGATTCAGAAATTGTTATAAAAGAAGTCAGGAATACTATTCATTGCCTTTCTAGTCACGTTAAACACTATCACTCTTTGGTACAGGACCTTATATCTCAATTTTTAGGATTAAATATTTCTCCCATCCCTAGATCCCAGAATGCAGTAGCAGATTTACTAGTTAATGTTGCTTCCAAGCTCCTTGCATCTGAAGATTATAGCCCAGACAAATTCTCAACAGAGTTAATTTTTAGACCATCAATTCCTGATAATGTCACTAATTGGCGAGTGTTCAATCAAGATGAAGAAATTTTAAATTTCTTAACTTCTAACAAGTCCTATGATGATCAAATTATTGATGAAAGTGACCATGACCTTCAAATGAAGGAAAATCTTGAAGAAAACTCAATACCTAAAACAATCGTTAAGCTTGAAGATCTTTATGACATCAAATACAGGTTTAAACAGGTTACTAATTCAAAGCTTCAAAGTTCTACTTTGAGATTTGAATTGATAAACTTAGGTACTCAGCATAATCCACAAAAAATAAATTTGGGATTAAGACTTTATTTAGAAGAAATAATTGCATTCATTATATTATCGCATAAATATAAAAATATCTTCGCTTGGAAATATGATGTTTTGGAAACATACGATACATCTATCATTCAACATACTATTCCAATGCTTTCTGAACAAAAACCAGTACAACAGAAGTTAAGGAAGATTCATCCTAACTTAGAGAGTCAAATAAAATCTTAATTAAACAAACTCTTGAAAGCTAAGATAATTTTTCCTGTTAGACATTCAAACTGGGTGTCCAATATGGTGCTAGTAAGGAAGAAAAATGGCGACATTGGAATTTGTATCGATTTTAGAAATGTTAACAAAGCAAGCCAAAATGATAACTTCCCTTTACCTACCATGGATAAAACTATCCATTCAGTAGCTAGATTTGAATTAATGTCCTTCTTAGATGGTTTTTCAGGGTATAATCAAATCTTGGTCCACCCTGATGACAGACTTAAGACTACCTTTAGAACCAAGTGGGGAACTTGTGCCTACCAAAAAATGCCTTTTGGATTAATCAATGCTGGAGATACATTCCAAAGAGTTATAGACATAGTATTCAAAGGATTGATCAATAAATCAGCAGTTGTCTATTTAGATGATATTATTATATTCTCCCAGAAAATATCAAACCATTTACATGATCTAAAACAAATCTTTGAACACTGCAAAAGGTATGGTATCTCACTCAATCCAAAGAAGTCCTTTTTTTCTCTTAATCAAGGTAAGCTCTTGGGTTTCATTGCTTCAAAGGATTGTATTTATATTGGTCCAGATAGAATCAAAGAGATTTTTGATATTCCATTCCCTCATAATAAAAAATCCATGCAGTCCTTTTTAGGTCAAATTAACTTTGTAAAAAGATTTGTTCCAGATTTCTCCCAGATTGTTTTGCCATTACAAATCATGATCAAGAAACATTTATTGTTTAAATGGGGGCCTGCAGAAAAAGAGGCATTTGATTCCATCAAACCCTTAATTATAAATGCCCCTACTTTAAGCACTCATAATTTTTCAAATCATTTCATGTTATGTACCCTTGCATTTGATTCATCTTATGTAGCAGTGCTGACACAAATTAACAATCCAAACTTGGAAGCACCAATCTCATTTTATAGTTCAAACCTTCAAGGTGCCGAACTTAATTACTCAGAAGTTGAAAAACAAGCCTTTCTGTGTACAAAGCCATTAAACACTACAAACCTATCCTCTTAAAAGTTCACACAAAAGTTATAGTCCCTTTTTCGGCAGTAAGACAATTACTAGTTCAAAGGGAACTAGGAGAAAAGAGAGCAAATTGGGTCACAACATTACAAGAATATGACTTGGAAATCAAACCAGCAAAGATTGTCAAAGGCCAAGGTTTTTGAAGATTGTTAGCCGGAGCATCCAATGTTTAGAAACCTGAAGGTACAAAACATACTGAAGAAATCAATCAGATAAGTATCACTAATCCTAAATCTCAATACGCAAATCTGGTTTTCTCTTTGAAAAATGGATATGCTCCTTCTAATCTTTCCTATAAAAATAAACATGCCATAAGATTGAAAGTAAAAAAATTCATAATCGTAGATGATGTATTATTTAGACAAAATTATGATTCAATTTCGTTACGATGCTTAGAAAAAGCTGAAGCGTAAAAGGCCTTGCAAGAGCTACATGATGGACCAGCAAGAGGACATTTTCGAGCTGATACAACAACTCACAAAATCATTCATGTTGGATATTACCGGCCCACATTGTTCAGAGATACTCATGAATATGTAAGGAAATGCCAAAGTTGTCAAACCACTAGTGGAAGACAAAGAAAGCCAACTTTCCCTTTGCAAACAGTCAACATTGAACAACCTTTTGAACAATGAGGATTGGACATCATTGGAGAAATCACTCCACATTCAACCAAATAGCATAGGTATATCCTTACAGACACTGGTTACTTTACTAAGTGGGTTGAAGCAATTCCTTTGAAGACAACAAACTCTGAGGCAATCATTGAATTCATAGATCAATTCATTATTACCAGGTTTGGTGTCCCAAACGCTCTTATTTTTTATAACGCATCTTACTTCTCTGGAAATTCTATATTTGAGTTTGCTATGAAAAGGGGATTGAAATTGAAGTATTCCGCAAACTACTTCCCTCAGGGTAATGGTTTAACAGAATCCACCAATAAAAATCTTATTAAAATCATTAAGAGAACTATCGAGCAGAATCATAAAACCTGGCATAAATCTTTGATATTTGCACTATGGGCTGACCGAATAACGAAGAAGGCCTCCATAGGCACTTCTCCATTTAATATAGTATATGGAATGGAATTTGTCATACCAGAAAACATAGTACTTCCCACCAGCTTTAGTGCAGTTTATTGAAGAAAGTCTCTCATCTTCTATTTTACTAAGACATGATCAAATCCTGAAATTAGAAGAAGAAAGGGAGAAAGCCCGAATTATACGTGCAAAACATCATTAGATTATTAAGTCATCTTTTGATGCAACTTCAATAGGCTCAAAACATTTACAAGTTGGTGATATAGTTTTGAAGTGGGACAAAGCCCATGAGGATAAAGGAAAAAACACTAAGTTCTAGAAAATGTGGCTTGGACCATTCCAAATCAGTGAGAAGTTAGGCCCTTCTACATTCATATTGCAAGATCTATCAGGAAAGAGAGATTCTCTTCCTGTCAACGGCCTTATCTTGAAAAAATTCTTCAATTGAGGAGGTAACCCCTTCTCCCTTTGTAAATATTCAATTTTCAGCAGAATTTGTGTGAATAACTTATTTTGTTTAAAATCCTAGGAAAATAAAGTTGTGAAAAGCCTCCCATTGGTCTTTTCTATATTGAAAAAGTTACTCAAAAGAAAATGGTTTTGATATTTACTTTTAAGAAATGGAAGCGTTAAAGGAAAAAGAAAATTCTAGGAAATTAGGTATAAATAGATTTTGGAAACCCCATTTTATTTTTGTGAAATCTTCTCAAAAATTAGAATAATGTAAATCATTTTAAAGTTTTAAAAGCCTGAAAATAGTTATCAATACAAAACAGAGAGTAATTCAATCTTAGCATCCTCAACTCTCACCCTGTCATCCATATTCTCCTAAGGAGAAAATTGTTCATTCCATCCATCAAAGTTTATAATTACTCAGAGTGTAATTCTAAAATATATTTGATATAAAAGATAAGAGGTGTTATTATAAGCCTACTTACCATGATCATAGGGGAATAGTTCAACTGACATTACCAATACTGCATACCAAAACAGGGTAATGGCTTATAATTATAAGACAAGGGGTCTCATCACGAGCCAACTTGTTCAGTTAAATTACAACTAGTGAATCCCATTGTCAACAACTGGCCACCAAACTAGGAAAATGGATTTTTATCTTACAAAATAAGGAAAAAAGGAAAAAGTAATACAAAAAATATGGAAACATATCTTTTGGATTCATTATTTTTAATTATACTCTGAAATAGATGGCATAATGATTAGTCAAATGGTTAAAATGTAACCCTGTCTAGACTATAAACGTTTGCTGGCAGCAGAGGCTCTACCTATGATAAAGGAGTCATTATAAAAGCTATGTTGGAAAAGTCTTTTGTTTTATCATTATCAACCAATTAAGGTTTACTTGAATCTTAGAATGTATTTAATTTTAAGAAGAGAAATGAAATAATAAAAATAGTTATCATTATGTTCAGAATTTATGATTACCTAATTATATTAGATTTTCTCTATCACTTAGGATTTCTAGATTAAGAAAGTTTAAGTATTATATTACTTTCCCAGAGATAATTGTTTCTCCCAGTGAATCGCCATGTGTTGTACAACAACCCCCCATTTCATAAAATTTTTATACAAAATCATAATATGAAATGGGTCCCTTTTAAAATAAACTTAGATGTGTAAATGAATTGGAATTAACCCATCATAATAAAAAAACTTATCAAAAGGCTTAAGGTAAATGAACTATTTTAAAATCCTTTTGAATTGAGATAAAGTGTGGTTTTAAAATATTATGCAACTCTACATTATTGCGATAAAGCGATCGAAAGATCACGTATTGCAATAACAAAGGAAACATATGCAAAGACATCCATTCCCTCCGATCCGAAAAGGTAATCGCCATCGGAAATCGGTAATAACAATAACACGCCAACACATGATGGAAGGCATAGTCAAATCCTCTGATGCGATAAAGCATATCGCAATCGACGATCGGCAAAATCGCATTAACACAGCAATAAAACCCAAATTCATTCCTCGATTGTGATGCATTAATGAGGCGCATATCTCGAGAATATATTTAAAAGGTTTTCATGTATTGTATCACCTTTCAGTGATCAGAGATGTTTAAAACAAGCATTAAAGCCTTTCCCTTCACAATTATTAATCACCGATTTGCGATTTACCTCTGATTGTCCATTAAAGAAATCTAAGCCACGCTTGAATGAATCATTCAACATATAAATGACATGATGGGCATTTAAAACCTCCTTTACCATGATTGACAAGTTAAACGGCTAATCAATGAAGTAGTTAAGGGTAGATATTTTCTTTAGATTTTATCTGCGACAATCTTATTGTAATCCATTATCACTTGCTGATCGACGTAACTCTTTTTTATCATATTAGTCTGTAGCAGCATTTCTCTGTATCACGGTTTTTCTAAATGCTTGTGTAGAATTCTGCTATAATCAGAAATTTGAAACAAATGGGAAACAAATCAAATAAATCTGAAGCAGCGGCTCCTACAGCAACAATGTAGCTAGCCAAGGATCCCAAACCAAGCAAAAAAGGGTTAATATCAGACGTTACGTGCCTCGGTCTTGGAAACACTAGCTAGTAGAGCATCTATAATCTAATACAACCAGAGGAGCCTTTGGAAATATTAGATCAATCCACAACTGACTCATGTAATAAATCGGAAGCATCCCTCAACGATTTAGCTTGTTCATATTTGCAGCGTGAGAAAAAATCCTCCCATATACTGATGTAGTGAGATGAGTGGTAGAGGAAATTCCAGTTTCAAGCAGAACATTTTGCACAGTTGACAGGAGGATATTTGGCTCGTTTGAGCCTAATGATCTAAGGAAAATGTATCACTTACATAAGCCTAAAAAGCCATACAACAAAGCCTTACTTGAAAAATTTGCAAATGAAAATGAGCCTAAATCATCTCCGATGAGGCAATGGAGATATTTTCCCAAGAAGCACAAGCACGAATCATCAAATAAGTACTCTGTAGACTCATTAGCTTCTCCTTACTGTTATGCTGAAGCTATGATGTGTAGAATGTGGGGAATACATGACTTTGCTAAGTTCACTATTGAAATGGTCCCTCTGATGGAGGCAGCAATCAATAGATATGTAATGGATTGGGAAAATGTTTTGTCCGACAAATTATCCAATAGCAATTCTTGAATTCAAATCAAATTCACGTAAAACTATGAGGACCATTCCCCCTTTTTATTACAGTGCTTATAGTATGGATAGTCTTTGTTTTAACTCTAAATATCTGGTACTCGGATGGAGATGGACTCCCCAAGACCCTAATCCAATCCATATCTATCATCAAATGTTACGGAAGGCTCACTACAAAATCATTTGTACAAAGTTTGTAATGGTTTTATGTTTCCTGTCTACTATGCTATTTTTCACAAGCCTACCCCCAGGATTTCCGAGGAAGCAGGGATCGACTTGACTGCAGTAGGTAATTGGTTCGGAGAGGACAAGTTCACTTATATAAGGCTTTTTGGTAGCCTTACAAAACCCCATTTCCTTCCCCTATATGTGCTCGATAAGCTGTTCGCTTGGGAATTGGCCTACCAGATAACAATAGAAGGGACATCCAAAACCCTTAGAAATTCCAAGAAATAGGTATGGCCTACGTTTCCTTTAAGATGTGGTGTTTTCACTCTCCATGATTACAAACATGCATAAAAGGAGGTAGAAAAAATACAAATGCTCAATCTTGCAACAATTCCCAACAAACAATATGATCCAAGAAAAGTTTCCTATAATGTTCTTCAACAAGCCAAACTTACAAAGTTTGATCATGAAAAGGATGACTTGGATGACCTATTTTTCTCAGCAAAATCATTATTTCAGGTAAAAACATTGTCCAGGATCAGTTATCAAGATGAAGGGCTGGAAGTGTTTAATATGCTTAGAGAACAGAGGTCGCAAACTCTGCCTCTAGATTTATTAGCCACCACCCTAGCAATCCAGTCAAGCGAGCCCGAGCAACAAACTCTTGACAAATCTCCTATTGTTGGAAAAGTTCCTGAGAAAGAAAAAATGCCAGAATAGGAGAAAGAATAGGGAAAAAGCAGTTAACACATGGATATAGGTACTCAGATTGATCCCAAGCTCCTTAAAGAATGGCAACAATTCGATTCCATTATAAGCAATCCTGAGAATTCACAGGGTTTAAGGACGCCTGAAGTGACAATTGGGATAATACAACAATAGATACAGTTGCAACTGAAGGAACCAGCACCCTACCCATAAGTCAAGATGTAGAGATAATTCCTAAGCATCCATCGAATGAAATCATTTTGCATATAGAAGAAATACCACCTTTAGATGTCTTCTACAGCCCTAAGCATAGGGTTGTAGTAAAAAGAAAAATGAAAAGGAGAAGGCTTGATCAATCTTCCATTTTACCTGCACAGACAGAGATGGCTAATGTGGTATGGAAAGAATAATTCAATCCTTCTGAAGACCTCACAAAACTTTCTCAATATGATGGGGCATACTTGGCAACTACTATGGATAAAGAATCAGAGGTTAGCAATTAACTCAAAGAAAAAGATCAGACAATTGTTTCATTGGAAGCACATGTATCCGAAAAGCAACAGAGAATAGAGCAATTAGAACAACAGCTAGTAGTGTAACAACAATCAAATTATCAGCTAAATGAGCAATTGCTAAAGGAAAAGTAGAGGATAGATCAAAGTGCAGTGTAGGAACAAAAGGAGTTATCCTTAGCATTTGCCAAGCTAAAGGCAATGAATGAACAAACGAGCAAAACAAAAGATGAGAAAATCGTTCCACTATCACAACAGATAGAAAAGTTGAAAAGTTTTCCTAAACTAGTAGAGTTCGGGTCCGAAGCTTTCCAGATCAATAAGGCATTGATTAAATAAATAAATTTACTATGTCATATTATTTCCCTTGCTGAGCCCCTCTGTGAGATTGCTTCATCAATGATTGACAAATCAGTTGATGCAAGACAGAATTTGGAACAGGCTGATTAGACGTTAACAAACTTTCTTTCCTGGCAAGAAACCAGTGAAGGGAAAACTGCAAATATGCCTAGAATTCTAGAATCACATAAGGAAATTCTTTTCCTAGAATGGCAATCAAAATTGATGAAAGCAGAAAGGGAAACTTCAATATGTAGATCAGCAATCAGTAATTTGATTGAGTTAATTAATGATACTCTGTATCTGCCTAATTTGATTTTGCAGTGCACTCCAGGTAAATTGCCATCATCCAAAGCATTGGAACAGACATGCAAACAAGAATTGGAAAAGAAGGAGAGATTAATCACAGGCATCCAAAGTTTAACTTGGGACACCACTTGGTTCTTCCTAGTTAAACCATATAGTCAAAGGGCAACACTGAAATGTTTAACTGATGCAATCGGTTACATGATTCCCGAAATTCATGATGCTATCTGAGTCACCCTCCAGAATTGCAACCAATGTTTGCTATCTGCCAGCTCAAACCAAAGGATGATCGGCTGAAACAGTGAATCATTCTACTCACTGCAAGTAGGCTTATTTCGAGGATATTTTCATGATTTGGTTATACCACCTAATATCATTTTTATTTCATAATCAGTTAGCTTAGATAGTATTTATAGATCCTTTCATGTCTTTAGAAAGGGTCCCCAATTTTTGTATAAAACTTGGATCGGGAGTCACAGTATTGTGCTTTTGATATATATATGTTTTTATAAAGACTAGGCCTATATTCTGAATTTTAATGAAGAATACTTTGATGAGATATGCACTACTGCTTTTTGTGAGAGTATTTCTAAGTTAGAAGACAGAATCTGAATGCGATTGATATCGGGAGGGATTCAAATTACATATGATACTATTATGTATGTCTTTTCTCCATTCTTTTATATGAATCATCATTTATTCAATCTTGCTATCATTGGATATATGTATTTGTTTTAATAGTAGTCCTTATACTTATCACTATTGAATGTTTAAGGAATGTTATTCTTTCAATCATATTTATGTCAATGATATATGAAGAATAGTGTAATAATGTTTTAATAATTACTTTGTTCAACTATTTGAACAAAGTAATTATCATATGAATGAACATCTTTGTTTATCAATGGAGTCATCTATATGCCTATTTGTAGATAAAGATCATCAAAAGTTACACTAAAGTAAAAAATTTCCAGGATAGATTAGTTGTTTATAATTTTGTATTTTAGAATCAAGCATCCATCATTATCATTAGATAATAGAAAATCAACCACTTATACATACTATTTACAAACCACTAGGAAACTGGTCCCAATATATCTAGTAGAGCCACCACACCAAACGGAAAAGGAAGTGCCTCTAAGGTGTGGACCGGGTGTGGTTTTCCCCAATGTTGATGCAGCGATTTTTGAGGCATCAACATTTCCTTTCAATGTTACAATAAATATTTATACATTCTGAAGCATCCAATACCATGGACCAAAAAAACATCACATCCAAAACCATGGACCGAAAATGATCTCATCCAAAACCATGTGCAAAAATCATGCACAAAACCATAGGTAGGTCCGCCCAACCTAGCATAGGGTCCAAAACCAAAATTTTCTGGGGCACTGCCTCGGACCCCATAAAATGGAGTTACCTGCACCCATTAAACCCTCTGGGACTCCCTCTAGGATGCAATCAGTGCAACGAAAGGGGGGCTCTACCCTCCTTCTAACCCCCCATTTAACTTCATGGGCTAGTCATGGAAAGAATATAACACAACCCAACAATTTGTTTGGAAAAAGGACACAACCTTAAGATCATGCATTGATTATCATCAACTAAATAAGTTGACAATCAAGAATAAGTACCCTTACCTCGTATTGATGATTTATTTGATCAAGTGCAGGGAGCTACCGTGTTCTGAAAAATTGATTTAAGGTCTGGATACCAGTAGATCAGAATAAAAAAATGAAGATATCTGCAAAAACACATTTCAAACTCATTATGGGCATTATGAGTTCATGGTACTTCCTTTCAGCCTTACCAATTCTCCAGCCACTTTCATGGGTCTAATGCATGGCATTTTCATCCATTTCTAGGTAAATTTGTACTGATTTTTATCGATGGTATACTCATCTATTCAAAATATCAAGAGAAACATGAACAAGACTTAAGAACAATATTGCAGATCTTATGAGATAACTAGTTGTATGCAAATTTTAGTAAGTGCGATTTTTATAAAAATCAAATCCAGTACCTAGGCCATGTTATATCAGTAGAAGGAATAGCGATGGATCCAGATAAGATCAAAACGATTATGAAAAGGACCACATCAAAAAACGTTTCCAACATAAGATCCTTCTTGGGCTTGGAAGGGTATTACCGTTGATTTATCAAAGTATTTTAAAAAATAACCTTTCCAATGTTTGCACTAAAGAAAAGGGGGTGTGCATTTCACTCAAAAACAGAATGCCAGCAAACTTTTGACGAGCTAAAACAACTGCTTACAACTGCTCTGGTGCTGAAAGTAGCAGATCCGGATAAATCTTTTGTACTATGCACGGATGCAAGAAAAGAGGTTTTAGGTGAAGTATTAACTCAGGAAGGAAAGGTCATTGCCTATGAGTCACGCAAACTAAAAGATTATGAACAATTCTACTCCGCTTATGATCTAGAGTTGACCACGGTAGTGCATGCATTAAAAATGTGGTGACACTACCTTGTAGGGAAGAAATTTCTGTTATTAACTGATCATAGCAGTTTGAATGGTTTCCTTAATAAGTCTATTTTAAAAGTGACTCACTCCAGATGGACCACATTCTTGACTGAATTTGACTTTGACATGAAGCACCTCAAAGGAAAATCAAACCGAGTAGCAAATGCTTTGAGAAGAAAAGTACATTGCATCTATGAGGTACATTTTAGTCAAGCACAATCTAACCTACTAGAGGTTATCTGAGAGGCAAATCTCAAAGATCCAGAATATGCATACCTATGGAAGCAAGATTCAGAAGCTCAAGCAAAAGGGCAATAGTGTGAGTATGCAATTAACCCCAACAAATTATTAACATTCAGAAATAGATTTTATATTCCTAACCAAAACTCTATGAGGCAGATGTTATTGTATGAGTTTCCTTAGAAGCTTTACACCACCCACACAGGATACCAAAAACGTTTTTCAGCTATCAAGAAAACTTATTTATGGCCAGGCTTAAGAAAAGTTGTGGTTGAATATTTATCCAAATTCTTAGAGTGCCAATTGGTGAAGGCAGAGCATCAACATCTTGCGAGTTTGTTGCAACCATTACCCATTCTGGAATGGAAATGGGAGACAATCACTTTAGATTTTATCACTAGATTACCTCATACAAAATGGAAACATGACTCAATCATGGTTGTGGTGGAAAAGCTGAGAAAGATTGCTAATTTCATTCCAGTAAAGTCCACCTATAAAATGGTGGCGATTGCAGACATATTTATGAGAGAAATATTTCGACTAGACGAGATACCTCGAGTGATGATCTCTGACAGAGATGTAAATTTACATCTTCTTTCTGCAAAACTCTCTTTGCAGGGTTGGGTACACAAATCCATTTCACCACTTCCTACCATCCTTAAATGGATGGTGAGACAGAGTGAGTGAATCATGTCTTGGAAGACATGTTGAGAATGTTTGTAATGCAATAGCCACAGAAATGGGAGGATTACCTCCACTTGGTAGAATTTCCTTACAATAATGGTCATCATGAATCCTTGGGTTTGAGCCCTTTCAAAGTACGATATGGAAGAAAGTGTCAAGTACCTATGAACTGGAATAGTCCGGATAAAAAATTAGCATTGGGCCCTGATCTGTTAGTAGAAATGGAGGCCACTATCAAGAAGGTTTGCCAGAACTTAAAGGCGGTGCAAGGTAAGCAGAAGGTGTATGCAGATAAGAAGAGGAATCATAAACAATTCCGAATGGGGGATCACGTGAATTTGAAGGTTAAACGTTGGAAGAGAACTTTACAATGGAAAGGTTGTGCCAAGTTGGCACCTCAGTACTATGGAACCTTTCAGATTTTGGAATGGATTGGGCCCGTGGCATATAAGCTAGCACTTCCAAGCCACATCTGAGTCCACAATGTCTTTCATGTATCCTTATGAAATGAATAAATTTATGACTCTCGACATATTATTAAATAGGAAAGAATTTAGGTAATGATAAAATAGAAGCAATATGTTAAGAATTGTTGTTATAGGAAGTTTTCTAACAGTAGATTATGAATATGCAGGTAGAACCTGAGGGAGAATTTCTGGCAAAGCCTCTTCGTATCTTCCATTGGAGAGAAACTGCCTTATGGAGGTGAGCCATCATCCAAGTTAAAGTGCAGTGGAAGCACTTTGGCCCAAATGAGGCTACTTGGGATGAAAAGGAAGCCATGCAAAAAGCTTATCCTGCGCTCTTTACATAGAGGAACAACACTACAGATGGTGTTCCTCTCAAGGGGAGGGAGATGTAACATACAACGATACATCATAAATTTCTTTACAAAGTATATTTATCACTGTTAATTTTATTTATTTTTTATTCGAATTATTAAAACTACTTCGTTGAAAAGCCATAACAAATGTTGTTAATTATTAATTAAAATATTATCGATCTATTTGTTAAGAGAATAGAGAAACAATTGAATTAACTTATGAGAATAGTTACAACTATTCCTTTACCTTTTTCCTTTAAGAGGAAAAAGGGCAGAACCATGGGGGTGGGTTGGAGGAACTGGACTATAATGAATTCTTCCTTGAGTTGGGCAAGGCTTAACCAGTGGGAAGGAAAACTATGATAACAATTGTGGGGCACAAGACTTGATGCTAGATATAGTCTTAACGCCTAAGGTGCGCAACTGTTCATCACTGTCAGAGGTGGAAGAGCTCGGAGGGGGAATCTGGACATAATTTCCAGTTCTGAGGTTGGGTGGATAGACCTTCCAAAAAGAAAAGGTTACATGCAATAATAAGGAAATAGATAAGTGTTATCACCATATCAATTACTATTAGTAGAAGGGATAGATTGTTATTGTTATAGTAGAAAAATACATTGATAGACTATCAAACGTAATTAACATTTATTGATTTCTGAATAGAGTAGGGAACCGTATCTTGATTTTATTTTAGCAGATATTTACTCATAGTATAAATATGCTAAGGAAGTAAATATACTAGTTCACTCTTACTTTCATTAGACATTTTAATGGTCAATTTATGAAGAACATGCTAAGCTACAATAGTAAACCAATCGTCTTTTCTAGTCTTTCAATAAATGTTCTGTAACACTAAAATTGCAGTCCATGGATAAAACTAATACCCCTACAATATATATATATTATCATATTATATATATATATATATATATATATATATATATATATATGTATATATGTATATATATATTATTTATATCTATATATATATATATAATGTATATATGTTATATATGTATATATGTATATATGTATATATATATATATATATATATATCATATATATATATATATATATATATATATATTATATATATATATATATATATATATATATTATATATACTATATATATATATATATTAGTTCTCAAAGTAAATTATGGTAATATTTATTTACATTTATCAGAATGAAATTTCATCAAGATATAAACAATAACCACCCTTATAGTTGGCATTGCTTATAACAACATATAAGGGTTTATCGGTTTCCAGACGAGTTAAGGAAGGAATTCATCAAGAACCAAGTACCCACGAGCTGTTGAATCAAAATGTTTGAATCATTATTGATGAATTACATTAAACAGAAATGATACAAAAAGGAAAACATGAGTACCAGAAACCAGTATTCAAGGCGATAGTATATTATCACAGTTGAACTGTAAGTATGCAAAAACTTTAAAACATTTCATTTTAATCTAATAAGAAATAAGACTATACTTTCATAAATCAAGTTATCCAAAGTCAAGTTATGGCAACGAACTCCATACAACGATCGGTCTAAGCATAGACAAAATTATTCATTTAATACAAATAAATGCTCGGTTAACCTCACAGAAGTAACATAAATGAATATTAAACAAGTTCCAAAAAATGTATTGGCATTTCTAAGCCGATAGTCCCAAAAAAATAACTTAATACATTCTTTATCGAAAAACCTAGATTTCAGCCATAACCTTAAACCCTAACTACCAAACAGTCCTTGAAATTCCTATCATGGAAATACTGGCTCAAGGAGCTCAAGCACAAGACAAGTCAAAACACAAGACCCACCTGGAAAAATGAAGAATGAATCATGGTTTGATGTGAATGCCACATCCCACAGACTGCATGCTAGATGATGGTTTATAATGAGCAACAATGGGCTTACCTACAGAGTAAAAGCCAAGGATTAGGACCGAAACCATGCAAGTCTAAAATTAATATATGAAAATTGTTAAGGCAAGGTGGGTTACCTAAGTAGGAGTTGGACATCCCTCACAATGGAAATTGAACCTGCAAATACATCAAGCAGCTTCAGTGAAAACAAAAATGGAGAAAGACTTTAATGACTACTTGAAAATGAATCGTTGCTTACTTTATTCTATCGTAAAATCGACTGGCTCCACCGTGGTCTTTGAATCCATGCTCAAGACATTGCACCTATTCCAGATTCACCCACGAACCCATCAGGCACCTTATCAAATGACCATAGTGCATATAGCTCCCACAGAGGATTCATAATGAAGAATTATTATGGTAGCAACAATAAGAATCGCAAAGCACCTAGAGTTTTAGGACATAAGCCTGCCGGAGTAATGCACCAGGTCACCGTAGCATAGTAGAGAGTCTAACTGAATGAGGAACAAATGAACCTCCGTCATCACTGGTAAAGACATTATACCTCCCCGCCAAAGCTGAAGGATCGAGGCTGTAGAACACAACATATCCAACGATGGATGGAAATTCAGGTGAAAAACCTCGAGACCCTTCTGAGAGACTATAGTTAAGTGCATTAATGTCGCACCAAATGGCAAGTACAATGGTGTACAAATATGGTTGGAGAAATCCTCATGGCGCACCCTCCTTAATGACGAGGAACCTGCTCGAGGTTGAAAGGTTCGAGATAATTTATTGTAGGTACAACATGGCGGCCCATGTAGAGTTCTAGCGAGGAGTCCAAGCGAAACCACAGCTGCTTAAAACTTAACCCTTTATCAGTCATCAATCAAACATTTCCATATGATCAATATTTTATATAAGTTTAATATATGCCGGAGTCTAGATTGTCTAAGTTTAATACCTCGCATAAGGTTTAGCATATGCAAGATTCTGGAATATATGAGTTTAATATTGTATAAGGTTAATATTGTATATAGGTTTAACATATAAAGAGTCTAGTTTGTATATAGATAAGGTAGGATAGAGTCTGGTCCACACTTCAGTAATTCATTGTTAATGATCTAAGTAATTATTTTTTTTATTTGTGAGTAAAGTTTGTTACACCAATAATTACTTAAACATAATGTAATATCAATATTATTATTTTTTACCATCTCTATATTAAGAAGTGAAGAAATTACATTGAAGAATATATATATTATATAGTATATTATATATATATATATATATTATATATATATACTTTTGGTACTTTTATATCTTCTATACAAAGTTTATAAAATTAAAATGAAAATTGAATGTATTTTCATAATGGGAGACAATAAATCCTTTTTTTATCTGTTCTTTTTCTTTTTCTATTTTTTTTCCTTTTTCTTTAGTTTTTCCTCCTTTCTCAATCATATTTTTTTTTAATTTTCTTCTTTTTCTTTTGAACTTTTGGAAATAATTTTGAGAAGAAAATAATTATTGACAAGATATCATAGGAAAAAATAAACATATAATCATGAATTGGTCATATAAATTATAGAACCATAACATAATCAATAAAGACAAAAGAGCAGCACGGAAAAGAGAAGATCACCAATGGAGAACAAAGAAACCATTGATACAACTAAGGTACCTTCATGCACAAATCATAAGCCTTCCAAAAATAGGCATGAATATTTATTTTATGGTCATTACTATAAGTGTCATAGCTTTGGACATAATGTTATTGATTATAGAAGGATGAAATTTGAAAGAGATGAAAATCCTAGATGTAGTAAGTATGAAAATTTTAGATCTAAAAAGTCTCCTCCAAGAGATAGAAATGTCTTGTCTAACCTATTAAGCGAAGTAGAATGCTTCAAATATAATAATTTTGGGCATAAATAAAGTGAGTGCAGAAGCAGGTTTGAATACCTATCTAAGTCCAAAAATATTAGACAATGTGTTAACCAAAAGGATAAGGGGAGCTGGAAACGACAGACAAAAAAAAGCATCCAACATGAACTCGCTCTATTAGACAATAATAAAGAGAACAAATGGTATGTGGATAGTGGTTTCTCCAAGCATTTGACTAGGTATAAAATAAAATTTATGTCGCTAAAAGAAAAGGATAGAGGAAAAAATGCCACCTCTGTAAATAATGCTCGAGCAAGAATCAAGGGTAAAGGCATAGTCAGCCTTGATCAAAAGACAAAAGCACAAAATGTGTTGTATGTGTATGGTCCCAAGCATAATCTTCTTAGTGTTAGTGAAATATGTGATAATGTCTATAATGTGACCTTTCAATCCAAGGACTATGAGATCCATAGCATGAAGAATGGAAAGCCAGTGGGAAAATAAATCAGAACCCATAATAATGTATATTTGTTTGATGATTCCAGTGTTAACTATTATTTAAACAAAACAAACAAAGCATGGTTGTGGTGCAAGAGGCGTGACCATATGAATTTTGACAGTTTGATAAAAGTTACCAATATGTGAGCTGTGAGAGGATTACGAAGATTGTTAAGGTTTGATAACTTGATTTGCGAGTCATGCCAATTTGATAGGAAGACTAGCACTCATTTCAAGTCAAAAAGAGTTCTCCTCATCTAGACCACTAGATATTATTCACAAAAATATTTGTGGCCTAACTAGAGAAAAAACCTCAAAAGGAGAAAGGTATTTCGTTCTACTCATTTATTATTTTACGAGGGCCACTTGGATTGTTCTCTTAAAATAAAAGGCAGCCACATTTAAAAATTTAAAAAAAAATAATCTTAATTAGAAAAATAGAAAGACTTAAACTTAAAATGCTTAACATCATAAATAGGAGGAGAGTAAACTTGAAGAGATTTCAAATAATTTTGTGAAGAACATGGAATTAGAAGGTAGTATTCAGTGGATAGAACTCCACAACAAAATGGAGTAGTGTAGATAAATAAAAAGCCAATTCAGGAAATGGCCAAAGCAATGTTGGATGAAGTAGATGTGCCTCACATATTTTGGGGAGAAGTAGCATAGGGAGCAGTATATCTATCGAACAAAAATCAACTTAGGCCTAGTATTAATAAAAATCCCTATGAGTTGTGGAAGGGAAGACTTGCATTAGTTAAAAATGCAACAGTGTTTAAGAGAAAGTGCTTCATCAAAATCAATGTTAAGAATCTTGGAAAGTTTGACTCTTTCCATGAAGAGGGAATATTACTGGGGTACTCTATTCGAGGTAAACAATATAAGTGTTACAATAAGCAAAAAAAGAAGGTGGAGGATTGGACTGAAGTGAAAGTAGATGAAATAACACCAGAACATGAGTCCTCTAAAATAAATATGACCTCAAATGGGGAAGAAAATATAGATATGAGGTTCATAGACCTAGAAGAAACATATTTAGATAGTCAAGGCAAGGAATCAAGGACAACTCCAAGACCAAAGATACCTTCCAGGTATGTACAGAAGGAACATCCTAAGAGTGAGATACTTGGATATTAGAGACATGTTATTCATATGAGGAGAAAACTTGTTGGAAGCTGAAGTTGTGAAAATATGGCTCTGCTGTCACAGATTGAACACAAGAATCTTAGCCAAGCAAGTGAGGATAATTCCTGGGTGAAATCTATGAATGAATAATTTGATCAAATTGAAAATAATGACACTTGGGAGCCGGTTCAAAGACCTATAGAGAAAAATTTCATTAGAACCCAATGGGCTTTCAAAAACAAGTTGAAGGAGCAGGGTAAATTAATCAAAAATAAGGATCAATTGGTTTTCAAAGGGTGTACCCATATAAATGGAGTACATTTTGAGGAAACCTTTGCAAAAATATAAAGACTCAAAGCCATCAAAATTTTTCTTTCCATGGTGTCACGCGGAATTAGTCGATCTTGCAGACAAGACAGACCTTCCTAGAATCTAATGAAGACCTAATGACAAAAAAACCAACCAGGCACTATCTTTCTCTAAATGTGCTTTATAAATAATGGTAAACAAATGTGTTTAAGGGCCTACCTCATGTCCAACGCAAGTTCGGAGATGCCTTCGCTCCTTTCATCCAAGTAAGTTCCTTCATCGCTAACCTGCAAGCACAAACAAGGCGAACGATTAAATAACACCTGAATATCCAATATTATAAAACATATTTAACATGAAAGCCAAGGAGTCCATGAAACAAATAGCATAAGATACTTGTTGAGAAAAATGAGCTTGATTGTATTAATTCAAAAGAAAAGAACCTTACAACCTTTGCCTTGACGCTGTACAAGCTCCTTCTAGGGTCCAACAAGAAGTCTCCTCTACTTTGACAAGCTTCACTCACTCCCTAATGGGGCCAAAAAGGTATGTGATCTCTCCTCTTAAGCTCAAATAGGAAGTCTTGATTTCACTAGCATTTACCCTCCAAAGTTCAGCTTCTAACCTCCCTGGCCACTGACCCAATGCCTCAATTTATAGTGCAATGGAGATCAGTTACCAGCTCCTCCTTCAAAGGGATAGAGTCCTCCTTCAAAGGGATAGCTCCTCTCAACAAGGGATTAGTTCCTCCTATGATGGGATGCATGAACCACTTGGAGCGAACAATCCACGTAACAAATGCTTCTAGAAAACTCTAGAATTAACCCAAGATGAGTTTTTTAAGATAAAGATTGCGCCTTTTGACTTTTACAGGGGTACGCACCCTCCCCTTTACATACAGAGCGTATAAGTACGTAGATAACTTGAACAAAAGGTGCGGGCCCGCAGGCAAAAGTAAGAGAAAGTGCAGAACTAGAGTTACATTGCTTTTTGATGTCTTTCTCTCATTTCTCAAGCTTGTTTTGAAGAGCTAAGGATTAAGACTTGCTGAGGAAGCTGGTATAGGTGATGATAGGCCTACACCGACTGCAAATAATCAAGGTGATGATATTTTTGTGTAACAAGTGGTCTAGGTTAGAGACGTGTTCCGACGTCTTTAAACCTAGCATTTGTCATTAACTTTAGACAACGCTAGTATGAACTTGTGCTCCCCATACCATCACGTATATAAAGGGAAACCCTTATAGGTTGCCATCCTTTATCCATAAGAAGTCGAATATGCCACCTTGTAAATGTGATACATCAAACACAGCATTCAGGGAGATAGTCTGCTCATACTTTTCAATTCTTCAGCAGTTATTCTACAGTTCATGATTACCTAGTAATCCATTTGCCTAGATTATCCTAAGTAGTAATTTTGATCTTCTTTTAATCTTTAAATTTGAAGAGATCATCAAGCACTTGTCCTTTCAAGTTTGTTAACTCCGAAAGTGACTAGAGTCACCTTTTTCTCTTTTCTTGACTCTTAAAATATGAAAAGGCAAAGTTTTGTTTAAGTGTCCTAAAATTAACTATCCATAGATATTCCTAGTTAAAGTTGTCTTCCTTAGTGATTCTTTAGGGTCGATTCCAATGGCAACATTTCCAGAGTCTACCAATCAAGGATTCCCCAAGTGTCTCGACTCCTATCTAGCCATCTCCTTCATTTGAACCACATCATGTTGATTCCAAGTTGACATCTCACTTTTTTCCCCTATTTCTTCACCTTCCCTTTATACTTCTCCTGGTGAAAGTTTGAAATCCAGTAACCAAGAGGCTAAGAAGAAGAAGAAGAAAATGAAGAAGAAGTCAGATAAGTGAGAAACCAACCATGCAGCTGGTACTCGAAATGCACGTCCCTGTTGTAGCCATCAACAACCCTCCCTTTTTTTAAGTGTTCGCCACAACATTTAAAAATGGGGACCCTTCTAAAAAAATAAAAAACTTAAGAATTTAACATTTCCTTTTGTTCTTAATAAAACATGCTATTAAAACAAGACTTTCAAAAATTAAGATTCCTATCTTTCCTTGCTTTATGTGCATACAATTATAAGTATTAAGCTTCTCTATAAAGAACACAATATAGTCATAAAAGCTAGGAAAACATTCGCAAATGAAAAGTCTTGAGTATTAGGATAAGTCTTAATAAGCTCATTCTCTTAATGATAAATATCGCATCGCAAAAGGTAACAATGGGCATACATTTTAAAGAGACTCTTGAAAATGAAAAAAAGCAATAAAACGAGATCGCATGCCCCACAAACTCATTGCATGTTGCAAATTCCATATATCACCACTACTTAATGCAAACACCGAGAAATTGCGATATGCGATAAAGTCTCTCGCAAACTGCATCTTGCAATTCCATGATGAAATGAACGACTTTTAACGAAGATAGGTTTTGCGATATTGCGAAGCAAATCACAAAATTGCTTCGTCACAGATCTAAGGGCTCACAGTTCGATAAAGTATTTCCCATCATTCGATGTTGATTTATGAGCATTAATGTCAACTTAACGGTCCATTGATGGTTATTTATGAGAAATTATTTAGATTTGGTCAAAAGGACTATCTCACGCAAGGTGATATCTTTGATATGATTGTAAAAATAAAGGCTTTCCTGTCACCTTATTATTGATCATTATTTGTTATCTTCCTTATTGTGTTTTCATTCTCTACTTGTGAATTGCAGGAGCAGTATGCAAAGTGTAATGGGAAAGAAAGGAAAAACTTCGGTATCTGAAAAATCAGATATGACCCTACTATTCATGGACACCCCTTGTACCAGAGAAGCAGGGATATCTACTTGGGGAGGCATGTATCAACTGCTGGAAGAAAAAAACCCGAGAGTCATGGAGGTTACAGTTACGACAGATGGTCGTGGGTCATCCAAAGCATCACTAACAGAGCTTGCATGCTCGTTTCTACACCGTGTCGCAGCGAGGCCGAAGATACTTCCCTACACGAATATGGAAAAATGGATGATAGACCATGCTAATATATCCGACAGGAAATTTAAGATGCGAAACCAGGAGGTCATGGGGTCATTTACCCCACAAAAGTTAAGGCCCATATATCACTTTCCATAGCCTCAGGGTAGCTATAACAAATAATTCGTGGAAAAATTCGCCAAAGAGAATGAGGATTTGGCAGAATGAACTAAAAACTGGTCAGTGAAGGAGGAGCCATTAAAGAAGGATAAAAATGGTATGTAAGCCACCAGACCCCTCTCTTCTCCCTATTTTTTTGCTACTGCAAAGTTGTGTAGGGTATTCGGAAAGCCTAATATCAATAATTTTTCATTTGAGTGGTTACCTTTATTGGATGTGGCAACCAATGCCACCATAATGGATTGGGACCAAATATCGTCTGATAATTTAGCATCTACTATTCTAAATTATCAAACTAAAAGAAGTTTTTATCAGAGGTTTTACCCTCCCTTCTTTCTAGCTTTCTACGTCATGGATGTTATTTGTTTTGTATCTGATTTTCCCATTATGGGATGGAAATGGATAGTACATAACCTGCTACCTATTCAAGTCTACCATAAAGAACTGTGGGAATCCAATTTCATCCCACATTTCTATAAAAATCTGTCATGGAGTAATGCTACCTATTCATAAGATGTTATATAACACAGACGCCCCAAGATTCTCCCCAGAAGTTGAAATTGACATTGTCCCTGTGGGAAGGTGGTTTGGGGAAGAATTAGTTAGCTACATTAGGGTATTTGGGAGCATTCCCTTGCCTCATGTGCTTCCTTTGTATGTTCCTGAGAATTTTTTGGCCGGAGAGATAGCCTACCAAACCTGTGGTGTTGGGGGGATGAGCAGAGAACTCAAGGATAAGAAGAAGGCCATCTGGCTTCAATTCCCTATGTTCTGTGGGGCTTTCTCATTTTTCGATTTAGGTCACACTTTTAGGGAAGTAGATAGCATGTTGTGTCTATAGCTACTTAAGTTCCTAGGGAGACAGTACGATCCCTTTGATGTTATAAAGAATTTTACAACGATAGTCAAAATAAAAGTATTCACTAAAGAGGATGATCTCTTCGACGATGTTATTTAGTAGAAAAGCTCACTCAGAGAAATATTACATCTAGCCTAAATTCAATTTAGTCCAGTAGAACTCCAAGAGTTTAATCACTACAGAGAATAAAGATTGGCAAATGTCCGATTGGACAAAATGCGTATAGAACCAATAAGGGAGCCCACTCCCAGCATTAGCATAAGTGGAAGCTCCGGACAAGGAAAATCCAAATCAAACTTTGAAAGAGAATCAGCTGAAAGGTCTAAATAGTCAGGGAGCGAACATAGAAAAAGCGAAGGATCAGCCAGAGATACAGCCCAGTCCAAGGAGAATCCTGAGCAACAAGTTTTGTCTCCGTAACAGGTTGAGACTCCCACTCCCCTCACAAAGCCAACAAAGCCATTGGTAATAAATCTGGAGAAGGAATGGGAAAATTTTAATGAGATGATTAGCATAGAGGAGCAGAACATAGAGACATCAAGGAATCCAATACAGACAACCACTGAAATGATAATTAAATGGGTTATTAATAGTCCAGAAATGGAGCACATTCCTGTAGCCCCTTCATCTGAAATTATACTGAAAATAGAGGAGATCCCTCCTCTGGATGTGTTTTACAATCCGCAATGCAAAGTTGTTGTCAAGAGATAGAGAAAGAAGAGGAAAATAGATAATGTGCTCTCACCTGAAGCCAAGCCTTTGGACGTCCTTTGGCAAGACCCAACTATTGATCTGTCATAGAACCTGACCAGACTCTCTCAAATCACAGGAGCTTATGCTTCTGCTACAATTGATAAAGAATCTAAAGTTCAAATGTTACTTAAAGATAAAAAGGATAAAATCCTATTTTTGCAGCAATAGCTACAGCAAGCCAGCTTCAGCTGGGAAGTAGAGGAGAAATTGGCAAAGTTACAACAGGACTTCCAACAAATTTAGTTGGGTTGTGAAAACAGTCTGGCCAGAAAAGAACAACAGTTACAGGCCACAATAGATCTGCACAAGGATGACCCTAAAATTGAAGAATTTGTCACAGAATCCCTTTCCTTGAACGACCAACTCTTGCAACAACAGGAAATGCTTTTCCAAAGAATATCGCAATGGAATTCCCACTGCGAGAAAAGTGAAAATATTACAAATCAAGTCGTAGACTTACAACTTGATTATGACTTGATTTATAAGAAAGTGTCTGACTTTTTTAATTGGTAGGAATCAGAGGATGGAAATAAAGAAGGATTGCCCAACATAGATGAATCCCACAAAGAAATGCTATTTGATAAATGGGATGCATAGCTCAAAGAAGAAGAGCAGACAGTGGAGGAAGCGGTGACAGTAGCAAGCAATATCATTGACTGTATCAATGAAAATCTGCATAGAGCCAATCTAATATTAGAAACCACCCCAGGATACCTTCCAAAAGCACAACAATTTCAAACAAGGTGGAAACAGACAGCAGAAGAAAAAGCAGAGTCAATTAAGTGAATAACAAAGTTAAATTGGCACACTTACTGGTAGCATTTGGTAAAACCACACAGTCAGTGTATGACTTTGAAGTGCCTCACAACCTCTGCCGAGAAGATAGCTCCAGCACTTCTTGATTCCATTTTCGCAGGTCAATTGAAATCCGAGGTCGGTCAACCAACACTCTTGAAGCTAATGCTAGACATTTGCAACTTAAGGGAACAAATACATAATTGATCATAGATATAGTTTTAGCTTAAATTTAGTTTATTTTTGCTTTGAATGGGGACAATCATTTAACCCTCCTCCTACATTTTTGTAATAACTATTTTTAGTCTTTAGTTAGTAGTATTTAAACCCCTCTCATGCATTTAGAGAGGGGTCCAGAAATTTGTCAAAAACAATTCTTCAGAACATGCACCTTTGCCCTCTCTGAGGAGTTTTTGATGAATGAATGGAATGAGATTTATTTATATCTGTGTTTAATGTCTGCTACTGAAATGCACTTCTCTACTCTTAGTGGATATTGAATTATTTGAAGATAAATCTAAATCGCCGAAGCTCATGAGCAGGACCTCAATGGTACTTTTATCTCTTAATAATTTTTTCTTATGCGCCAAGTGATATGTTATTTTTAGTTGTTTATATATGAAAGCATGAATGTCCAATTATCATTTTTGCAGTTTTGTATGATGGTAACTATTCTTTTTATGCTAAGTATATGAATGAATTATTATCCAATATGTTTATCATAATTGTTTCGACTAATTTCTTATATGAAACAACTCATTTCTAAATCAATTTTTTTCTCGTAGTAATTGAATGATCTTTATTATCGATTGATGTTGGAAACTATTTTAGATCGCATAAGTAAAGAGTTAATCCCAGGATAGTTTTAGAATTAGATGTTTCCTTTCATTAGAATAAAATTGCATATGTTAGACTAGATTTAGATTAAAGAATTCTCTTTATAAACCGTTCGAAAAGAAAACATCACTCCCCTAGTTTCATCATAAACAAATTGGGAAACTGGTCCCATTACCCCTAGTCAGAGCCACTATCCCAAATGGAAAAGGAGCTACTTCCAAGGTCTGGATTGGGTGGTTATCCCCCTTGTTATAGACCCGATTTTTTGGGCTTCAAAACTCCCATAGAAAAACCTTTTGATTCTACACGGAAGGTCAGATTCCCTTGCAAGTTGTGTAAGGGCGACCATCTCCTTCGAGACTTTCCTGGCATCCCCAGAGTCTTAGAGGTATGGTCTCAAGACCTGAATCGACCATCCCCATCGACCTCTGAAGATCATTTCGATGCTACGCCTTTAGCTAATGATGGTAAGAATAAGGAGAAGATTAGATTCCCATGTAGGTTATGTGAAGGGAAGCATATTCTTCACCTTTGTCCTTTTATGGATAAAGCTTCCAAAATTTTGGAAAACCTTACAGCTCCTCAAACCCAACTCCCTGTTTGTTATCAGAGACTTTCTTCTAACCCTATCCTAGTTGGTAAAGAGATTGACTTGGGTTCATCTCTTACCCATCCTAGTCTTCCTAAGCATGACTCTCTTCTGTCTGTTCTCAACCAACCATTAGTCAGAAAGAGTGGTGACTCAGTGTCGCCTCCAATCGTTCACTCTGTTCCTGAAGAGAGTGATGATCATACTGCTCATGTTCTTCTCATCTTCTCAGATTCTCATGGATTGAGGAGTGATCCTTCTACCCCAATTTTTCAGGATAGTCGTTCCCCTATTCCTACAAAGCATGGGGGAAATCATATGATACCCCCACCAAGTAGTTCTATCGTTTCTATTGATTGGATTCAATTGAATTTTTTTCGCCTTCCATCTTATGTGCCTTTCTAGATCACAGTACAAGCCTATAATATGGTAGTACATGGCACTATATTAGATGAAGGTGCGTTTGTTAGCATAATGTCTTCTACTACTTGGCAAACATTGGGTTTGCCACAGCTTGTGCCTGTCACCCAAAATCTATTTCCTTTCAATGGAGGAACTAGTCGGCCCTTAGGGATCCTTCTGAAGTTCCCTATTACTTTGGGAGGAAAGACCATCTATATAGACGTGATGGTAGTATAAGGTCCTTAGAGTTCAATATTCTCCTTGGACACGACTATGTTTATATCAAGGGAGCTCTTATTTCTTCGCTTTCCTGTGTGGTTTGTTTTCCACATGAAGGGAGAATAGTGACTATTGATCAATCGTTGTTCATTGGCCACCAGGTGCCTCCTTTGAAACCATCTCCCCCTATTGCTTCTTTTTTGCAAGAAGTACCTTCCCTAACATAGGTCAATTATGTTGCTTCCTGTTCCATCTCCACATTTGTTGATGATCACATAAACGGTATAATACATTATGTACTGGGGGAATTGGAACCCGATTTTTCATTGGTACCAGTTGAAATGTATTCCTCCCAAAGCATGGTTCTCCCATCTAGTGAGGACCTCCTAGGAGCCATGTTCTCATATGGTCCATGAAAAAGGGATGTGAGCATAGTTCCTTGTCTTGTGTCAAGCTTGTTAAAAAATGAAACAAGGGATCGGAGCATAGTTCCTTCTCTTGTGTTAAGCTCATTAAAAATGAAACAACGGATGTGAGCATGGTTCCTGATCTTGTGTCAATCTCATTAAAAATGAATCATGGAGTCTTGTTATGCTTTGCAAACAACCCCCCATTTCATATTATTTTTATTTACAAAAAGCATTAAAATATGAAATGGGTCCCTCTTAAAATAAAATTGATGTCAAAACTCTTAGTTTATGAAAATCCAACAATTCAAAGGAGCGCTTTATAAAATCACCCTTAAAAGCAACATCTCTTTAAAAATCGGAAATAAAGAAAATATGTGTTTATTGCGATAAAGCGATCGCAAGATCGCATATCGCAATAACATAAAGGATGCACTAAACAATCAAAAGGCTCCCCGACACGATAAAGCTATCGGCGATATCGCAATCGGCAAATTCCCTTGTGCACCACTAACGCGCCCCTCATTAAAACCCTGATGCGATAAAGCCATCGGCGATATCGCAATCGGCAATCCCCTTTGTAATGCAAGCATTGTACATATGCCTTTCGCCGATGTGATTTCGCAATCGGCAATCGGCTCCTCCCCCTATTGAACCCTTAATGCACATATGCCTTTCGCCGATGCGATATCGCAATCGGCGATCGGAAATATTTAAAGTATTGTTAAACTAGCCATGCGCCCTCGCCGATGCGATGCGATAAGGCACGGTTCTCAACAAAAAGCCGTTAAAAGTGATTGGAAAGCTCGATTTAATGATAGTTAAGGCATAATTATTCCCTCTCGGCCGCCAGTACGCCCATTGCATGAATTAAAAGATCTTTCGAAGAAATATTGGACTAATGAGCATTTATAAGGTGGCAGGTCCTATACGGTCCCTTAAATGAGTCCATACCCTCAGATCTGCCTATAGATCGTCTCCGCGCCATTTTAATAAAAGCAAAGTATATCAATTTTCTTCTTTCTTTTTACTATCAACTGTGGGTTTAACTGTTATCTCTATATTACGCCAAAATCGTCCCTCTGTGCAGAATACAGTTTCTCAAAGCAATTCGGGAATAATGGGTAAAAAATCAAAGAAAGTTGCAGGTGTTATCAACCCACCCGCTGCGCCACAAGCAATAGCAAACAGTAAGAAGGGTCTGATATCAGACACGACATGCGCAGGACTTGCTAGGACAACTTGGCAAGGAACTTACGATTTGTTAGAGGCCGAGAAACCAACACAGGTGGTAGAGGAAGCCACCGCAGATTCATTCAAAAAATCAGAGTGTACTCTCAAAGACTTGGCCGATTCCTTCCTCCATAGGATAGTGGCAAGGGAACAAATGCTCCCATACACTGATGTTATCAAATGGAAAATTGAAGAAATCCCTATTACAAACAGGACTTTTGTCGCAAAGGATGGAAGGATTTTTGGGTCATTTAAGCCAGAAGATCTGAGGCAAATGTATCATTTGCCTAAGCCAGAGAAAGTATACAATAGCGCATTTCTGGAGAAATTCGCAAGTGAGAATGAGATTGAGTCTGAGCCTATTAAAGATTGGAGACAGAACCCAAATAATCACAAACATGAAGCCTCCGGTAAGTACTTAGTCACCTCTTTGTGTTCTCCTTATTGCTATGCCACTATAATGATGTGTAGATTATGGGGTATGCATGATTCTGCCATTTTCACCATTGAAATGGTTCCCCTCATAGAGGCGGTAGTCAACAGTTGGATTATGGATTGGGCAACTATCCTTTCAGATAAGCTTGCACTTGCTGTTAGTGAATTTAGGAATCAAACCAGAGTCAGCGAGAGGAAGATTCCTTCGTTCTACTACAACGCTTATATTTTAGATACTTTGTGTTTTAATTCCGAATTTCCTATTCTTGGTTGGAGGTGGACCAAACAGGACCCCTCGCCCATCCACATTTACCATCACAAAATGTGGAAGTCATCTCATAAGAATCATTTATATCAAATTTGTAATGGTTTCGTGGTCCCTGTATATTATGCAATTTTTGATAAGCCTATTCCAAGGATATCCTACCTAGCCTCTTTTGATTTGCCTGCGGTGGGTAGTTGGTTTAGGGAAGAATATTTCACTTATGTCAGAGTCTATGGCAGCCAAGCCAATCCCCATGTCCTCCCCTTATATGTCCCTGACAAGCTGTTAGCAAGGGAAATTGCATACCAACTTACAGCTAAGAGTACCACACAAACTCTTAAGCAAGAGAAGAAAAGGGGCTGGCCTACTTTTCCTTTAAGATGTGGAGTCTTTACCCTGAATGATTTGAAGCACGCAGAAAAAGAAGTTTACAAGATTCAAGCTCTAAATCTTACTATAATTCCGAATAGACCATATGATCCAAACCGATATGCATATGCCGCTCTCGAACATGCTAAATTATCAATATTTGAGCACAAAGAAGATATGTTCGATGATGTTTTTGTCTCAGCTGAATCAATAGGTCATGCTAAAGAGCTTGCCAAGACAAGATATAATGACGAAGGGTTATCAGAGTTTAACAAGCTCAGGGAGCAGAGTTTGCAAACTCTGCCCCTAGACCTAATAATGCCAACCCAAGCAGCATCTTCAAGAAAGCCTAGCCAGAAACAAAAGAAAGAACCCCCTGCTACATTGAAAACCAAAAACAGTGAGCAGGAGGAACAACAGAAGAAAAATCAAGAACAAGAGAATTTAAGGAAAGAACAAGAAGAACTCTTAAAGAAAGAGCAGGCAGAACGCTTAAGAAAAGAAGAGGAAGATAGGCATAGAAAAGAGCAGGAAGAGATTCAGCAAAAGAAGCAGGAAGAGATGTGGCAGAAGGAATAGGAGCAGCTAGAGAAGGAAAAACAAGAACAACTGTTAAAGGAGTCACAGTCCAGACAAACCACCACCGATACTAATAAAGGTGTCGTCACAGACCCTAAGCTGCAAAAGGAATGGCAGCATTTCAGTACCATTATCGGTGGAGGAAAAGACTCACAGGATACTAATACTCCTAAAACTAGCAGTGTAAAGGATAGAAACTCATCTCAGGCTTTGAACGAAGCCAGCGGCCTAACAAAAACAACGAATGTGGAAATAATTCCAAAAGGTCCTAGTGACCAAATCACCCTCCAAGTGGAAGATATTCCTCCGTTGAACGTCTTCTACAGCCCTAAGCACAGAGCCATAGTAAAGCGATCGAGAAAGAGACAAAGGATTGATCAACCTTCCCTCTTTCCCGAACAAGCAGTCATGGGCAATATAGTCTGGAAGGAGAAACTCGATCCCTCTGATGATTTGACCAAGTTGTCACAATATGCCGGAGCTTATTTGGCTGCCACTATCGACAAAGCATCAGAGGTAAGTCTTCTCTTAAAGACTAAAGACCAGGAGATTTCCACACTGAAAGCAGAATTAGCAGATGTCAAACAAAGGGCAATACAAGCAGAAGGGAAATTAGTGAAACAGCAACAGGAGAGAGTACATGCAAGTGAACAGCTAGTGGAACAACAGAAAATAAATAACCAGTTGGTTTAGCAATGGGAGGAGGAGAAACAGAGGATTAACCAGGTAGCCATCCAGAGAGAAAATGAATTAACAGAGGCATTAGAGCAACTAAAAGCGGCAAATGAGCAATCTTTGAAGAGTAAGGATGAGCATATCGCTCAAATTACAGCACAATTAGAGACTACCAAGGGAGATTCGCAGATAAAAGAATTCAAAAAGGAGGCAATGTTAATCAACAAGGTGCTTATAGCGCAAGTTAAACTCTTGGCTCACTCCCTCTCTCAAGCGGAACCACTCTGCGAGTTAGCTACAACTGTAAATGAGCAGGTAGAAAAGGCGAGAGATGACTTAAATCAAGCCGAAGACGATATCACAACCTACCTTGAATGGCAAGATTCAAAGTCAGGAAAAGAATCCAATTTGCCTAGGATACTTAAGGTCCATAAAAACATATTATTTACAGAATGGCAAACACAGGTATTAAAGGCAGAAAGGGCAGCATCAAGATGTGCATTAACTGCTGGTAATTTGGTTGATCTAGTAAATGATACTCTCTATCTAACCAATATGATTACCCAATGCACACCCGGGAAGATTATTACAGCCAACACATTGGAGCAGACGTGCTACCCAGATTTAGAAAGCAAGGCAAGGTCGGTTACCGGAGTAGACACTTTAAATATAGAAACATATTGGCGGTTCCTTGTCAAGCCTCATGAACAGCGATCTGCCTCAAATGCTTAGCTGATGCCGTTCAATGCATAATCCCCGATATCCAAGACTCCACTTACGCCGCCCAGCTCAGTTCTCGGCTCAACAAACCTCCTGAAATTGAGCCAATGCTGGCCATCACTCAACTCAGATCAAAAGAAAAGTAGCCTACAGGATGACTCATCCTCCAGCTCCTCGGATCGCCAATAGAAATAGCAACAAGAAGTTATTGACATCAGCTTAGTAAGCTTTTCTGTTTTGTAGATATTTAGATTAGCATAGTATTTATAGACCCTTTCATGTATTTAGAAAGGGTCGTAAAAATTTTGTAATAAGACTTAACAGACTGAAGTTTGCACTATTGTGCTTCAGCCTCTATTCTTTTATGAAACTCGACTGTTCGCTTTTACTTTAATGCAGAAATTTCTTGATCCAATTGTGGACTACTGTCATTGATTGAGGAATGTTTATACGTTGAGGCAAAAGCTAAACATAGCGATTGATATCGGGAGTGGCATACAACTCAAATGGTATTTCTATCTTTGTTTGAAGTCATTCTGTATGTGAATTCGCTGTGTAATTATTCTTGCTATTGTTAATTGTATGCATGTGCATCAACAGGAAATCTTACTCATTCCACTATTGGGTGTTTATATGATTGCCTTATTTTTAATTATGTATGCGTTAATGATATGAATGCATAAAGTCTAGTAGTATCGCTTAAATCGCTGCACCTAACTATTTAGGTACAGTTATCTTTCATAATTTAATATCTATGTCTATACAACTGCAGTCATCTATATAATTGTATTTGTGGATAAAGAACATCAGAAGCTACGCTTTAGAGTTCAAATAGACTCCCGGGATAGTTTTATTTACTTATATTTTTGTCAATAGTTTTAGTCATCCGCCTATCGCTAGTGTGATCTACAAGGTATTCATTCATCCCATTTATCTATTTCTGGGAAACTGGTCCCATTATCCCCAGTTGGAGCCACTATCCCAAACGGAAAAGGAGCTGCACTAAGGTCCGGACCGGGTGGTTTCCCCAATGTTGATGCAGCGATTTTCGACGCATCAACATTTTTGGCGCTAGAAGGAGGGCCTTGACTATGAATGGCAAGCAAACCTAAATCCACAAGCCATTCTAAGAGTAATTCTCCCTCCAATTCTCCTAGTCATTCTCGATCGCATGTTGGTTCTCCAACGCACAATCAAGAAGAACAGGAATCAACTACCACTGCTCACACCCACCATACTTCAGAACAATTGAGTCTTGAATCCCCTGAAGTCCAGTCTCTAATCCACAAACTTCAAAGCTTCTTGATCTCCCCACATAGATCTGAGGTATCACAAAGCAATGCGACTTCGCAGTTCAATTTATCTCGTCCGCTTACCAGACTCCAAAGTGGAAAACTTGGTATAGAACCCACTGAATTCCCTTTACCCGAAAGGAAAAGGGCCAAGAGATATACTGAAAGGTCTAATAGTGGAGCATTTTCTTCCACATCATCCATTTCATCTCCTCATCTGCAAAGTCAACCATCCACTCCTCCATTACATATTGTTGTCCACCAGGGAACACAAGCCTCAACATCTCAATCTGCTCACCCCTCAATATCAGCTACTCGCAATCATCTGGAATCACAATGGTAGATCCATGGACTAGACCTGGTGCGGTCAACATGCCTGCACCATTGCATCCTTTACCAGATGCTCCTGAGAAATGGCTCCCCAAATTCAATCCAAATGATGGGACTCAGGCCAAAGAACATATTAATAATTTCATGCTGTCGGTCAACTTGAAAGGGGTAACGCAAGAAGATGTTGTTGTCAGACTCTTCCCTTATACTTTGCAAGGATCAGCAGGATCCTGGTATTTCTCCCTACCCTCTGGTTCTATTACTAGTTTGGATACATGCCAAGAGCAGTTTCTTACTAAGTACGGAGATGATAGATCTTTAGCAACTCTGATTAACGATCTCTCCAATCTGAGAATAGAACATAGGGAACCCATAAAGGAATTTAATGCTCGTTTCAATAAACTCCTTAACAAAATCCCTACAGATTCCCAACCAAGTGAACAAATACGAAGCGAATGGTATATCACTGCCCTACCTGCCAATATAGCCATATTCGTAGATCGGGCTGGGAAACCTACCTTAGCAGAAAACATGAAAGAAGCACTTGATGTGGAAAAACGCATTACTTCCATAGAAAAGAAAGCTGCCTTGGAAGATAGAAAAGCTAAGAAAGTTTCCTTTAAAGAAGATTCCAAAAAGAAAAACCCAAAAGATCCATATGACATGGAGGGATTACAAAAGGTCCTGAAAACATTATCCAATGAGATGATTGATATAAAGAAGCAGGTGGCCGAAACATCAAACAAAAGACCTTTTAGGACTTATAAGAAAACGGAAACAAAGCCACCTAATGTCATATCTAATGCAGATTCTGACTAGGAAGAAGAAGAAGAAGAAGAAGCAACACCACCATCTGACAATGAAGAAGTAGCTGAATGTCATGGAATGTGGGATTTCATACTCCCTGAGCCTGATACTGATAATGAAGAAGAAGCCTTCCCAGTTACTACCAGGAGTAAAAGTACTTCTGAACCTGTCCAGGCAACTTCAAAGAAAAGGAGTGCAGGTGCTACTATAACAACAGAAAAAGTTCCTCCAAAGAAAACACCTGCAGTAGTCCCCCAAAGCCGGCCCACAACTTCCACTTCCCCTTCAACTTCTAAGACATTAGTGGTATCTGATTCAATGGAATATAACATTGTTGATGATATGGAAAAGACCAAAGCCAACATAACTATGTTTGAGCTTAGCAAGCTAAAGCATCAACAAAAGTTACTTCTTAAAGAATTAAATGATGTTCCTTCTACTCCCCTTCCTAGTTCAAAAGCTGCTAATGATTCAGGTCAATCCCCTCCAGGTATGGTTGAAGCTACAGATTCAGTCCTAATCGGGGATAAGACAAGCTCTCATACTCCACCCTTTCTCTTAACTTATGAAATCTACAACAGAAACCTGCACAACTGTTTAATTGATTCAGGAGCATCTTCTAACATAATGCCAGCTTCAGTTTGTTCCAAATTGAACATAGAACCCCAGAAGTCTGTCGTCCATATTGTTCAATTAGACAGAACTAAGGTACAGGTTGTTGGAGAAATCAATTCTGTAACCATCAGGTTGTCAGCTGACCCCAGAATAGTACAAAGGATTGACATTCTTATAGCCGATATACCTGAGTTTTATGGTTTGATTTTGAGTAGAGACTGGTCCGAAAAACTACATGGGTACATTTCTACTGATTGGTCACACATGTGGCTTCCTTATAAAGGTAAGCCAAATCAAATAAAGATAGACTGAGAAAAACATATGACCCATACAGTTACCGATTTTGAACAAGAAAACCATCCAGTGGCTTTCAACAACAACATTTTAGGCAACTATTCATCAGAATCATTCTTTGGCAACTTTGTTGCCCAACCCTCCCCTTTCTCAGTTAATCATTTTACATCTCAGATTGAAAATTTTTCACAATCAGATAAGTCTAGGTGTTTTAATGATTATGAGAAAACTGTAAATATCAATGTTAATACTCCTTTATTTTGGTCTTTGTATTTTGATGGTTCCAAGTCTTCCGAAGGCTCAGGAGCAGGATGCATCTTGGTTAGTCCACATGGAGAAAAGACAATGCTGTCTTGCAGGTTAGAATTCGAATGCACTAACAACACAGCCGAATATGAAGCCCTATTTCAGGGTTTATATAAAGAAATCGGCCTTAAAGTGCAATATCTTAAAGTATTCGACGATTCAGAAATTATTATTAAGCAGGTTAGAAATGCAATTCATTGCCTTTCCAATCACCTTAAGCACTACCAAGCGCTTGTGCAAGACCCGACTTCGCATTTTTTAGCATTTAACATTTCCTCCATTCCTAGGTCCCAAAATTCAGCTGCCGACTTACTAGCCAACGTAGCCTCCATGCTCCTACCTTCAGAAGACTACAACCCTGATAGGTTTTCTGTAGAGTTGATTTTCAGGCCTTCAATTCCTGATAACATCACTAATTGGAGAGTATTTAATCATGATAATGATATCCTACAATTCTTAACTTCTGAAAAGTCTTATGACAACCAAATCATTGAAGAAGATGAGCATGACTCTCAAATAAAGGAAATACCTCAAGAAAATGCAATTCCCAAACCTGTGGTAAAACTTGAAGATCTTTATGATATAAGAGACAGGTTTAAACCTGTAACTAATGCAAAGATCCAAAGCTCTACCCTAAGGTTTGAATTGATAAATTTGGGTACTGAGCAGGCTCCTCAGAATGTCAATTTAGGATTAGGACTTTCTGTAGAAGAGAAAGAAGCATTTGTTAAACTGTTAAGAAAGAATAAGCACATTTTTGCTTGGAAATATGATGACTTAAAGACTTATGACACATCTATTATCCAACATACAATTCCAATGCTTCCCGATCAAAAACCCATTCAGCAGAAGTTAAGGAAAATTCACCCAAATTTGGAAAGCCAGATTAAGTCGGAACTTAACAAACTCCTTAAAGCCAAGATTATCTTTCCAGTCCGACATTCCAATTGGGTTTCTAATATGGTGCCTGTCAGGAAAAAGAATGGCGACATTCGAATTTGTATTGATTTCAAGAATCTAAACAGAGCAAGTTTGAAAGACAATTTTCCATTGCCTACTATGGAGCAAGTACTCCAATCAGTAGCAGGTTCTGAATTGATGTCTTTTCTAGACGGTTTTTCCGGATACAACCAGGTCTTGGTTCATCCTGATGACCAGCTTAAAACTACATTTAGAACAAAATGGGGGACATACGCATATCAAAAGATGCCTTTTGGACTTATAAATGTAGGAGCGACTTTCCAAAGAGCTATGGACACTGCTTTTAGGGGATTGATAAATCAAACAGTGGTCGTCTACCTAGACAACATAACTGTGTTTTCTAAAGAGAGGTCTAATCATTTACATGACTTAAACCAGATCTTTCAAAGGTGTAAAAGGTATGGAATTTCTCTTAACCCCAAAAAATCATTCTTTGCTCTTGATCAAGGGAAACTCCTGGGTTTTGTAGTTTCTCGGGATGGCATTTATATTGATCCCGATTGGATCAAGGAGATTTCTAAGATCCCATTCCCACACAATAAGAAATCGATGCAGTCATTTCTTGGCCAGATTAATTTTGTTAAAAGATTTGTACCTAATTTTTCTCAAATTATTTTGCCTCTCCAGGCAATGATTAGGAAAAATGTAGTCTTTAAGTGGGGATTACTAGAAAAAGAAGCTTTTGATTTGATAAAGCAATCCATTATCAACGCCCCCTCCTTAATTACTCCAAATTTCTCTAATCCTTTCACCTTGTATACTATCGCATCTAGTTCTTCATATGCAGCAGTACTTACCCAACTAAATGATCACAATTTGGAGGCACCCATCTCATTTTTTAGCTCGAATCTTCAGGGTGCCGAATTGAATTACTCTGATGTAGAGAAACAAGCTTTTGTTGTGTTTAAAGCAGTCAAATATTATAGACCCTTTCTTCTCAAAACCCACACAAAAGTGATAGTTCCTTTCCCAGCTGTTAGGCAACTATTATTACGAAAAGAATTGGGTGAAAAAAGGGCAAACTGGGTTACAGCGCTTCAAGAATATGACTTAGAAATTAGGCCAGCAAAGATTGTTAGGGGCCAAGGTTTTTGCAGGATATTGGCAGGAGCTTCCAACATTCCCGAATCAAGCGACACTGGTCCAACTGAAGAAATCAATCAGGTAGGTGTCACTGATTCTGAATCTCAATATGCAGATTTGATATTTTATTTAAAGAATGGTCATGCTCCTCCACATTTATCTTACAAAAGAAAAAGGGCCATCAGGTTAAAAGCAAAAACTTTTACAATTATTGATAATGTACTCTTTAAGAAGAATTATGATTCTATTTTGCTGAGATGCCTTGAGAAAACTGAAGCCGAAAAGGTGTTGCAGGAGTTACATGATGGACCAGCAGGAGGACATTTTGGAGCTGACACAACAGCTCACAAGATTATTCATGCTGGATACTATTGACCAACTCTTTTTAGAGACACCCATGAGTATGTAAGGAAATGCCTCAACTGCCAAAACGCTAGTGGAAGACAACGAAAATCAGCTTTCCCTTTACAGCCAGTTAACATTGAACAACCATTTGATCAATGGGGATTGGATATCATCGGGGAAATTAATCCACCTTCTTCCAAGCAGAATAAGTACATTCTCACTGCTACCGACTATTTCACTAAGTGGGTTGAGGCAGTCCCTTTGAAGTCAGCAAATTCTGAAGCAATCATTGAATTCATTGATCAATTCATCGTTACCAGGTTTGGTGTTCCAACTGCTCTTGTATTTGATAACGCTTCTTATTTCTCAGGCAATTCTATGATTGATTTTGCTATAAAAAGAGGATTTAAGTTAAAATATTCTGCTAATTACTATCCTCAGGGTAATGGTTTGGCAGAGTCAACTAACAAGAATCTGATCAAAATTATCAAACGAAATTTCGAACAAAATCATAGGAATTGGCATAAATCCTTAGTCTTCGCATTATGGGTTGATAGGATAACACAGAAGGCTTCCATAGGAACCTCTCCATTCAATCTTGTATATGGAAAGGAAGCAATATTGCCTACAAATCTCGTTCTACCCTCTTTAGCCCTAGTACAGTTCATTGAAGAAGCTCCCTCCTCTCCTATTCAGCTCAGATATGATCAAATCCTAAAACTAGAAGAAGAGAGAGAAAAGGCCAAGGATACCCATGCCAAGCACCAGCAAATCATCAAAGCAGCTTTTGATTTAGCTTCATCAGGGTCAAAACAATTCCAAGCTGGCAATTTAGTTCTGAAATGGGATAAAGCCCATGAGGACAAAGGCAAACACACCAAGTTCCAAAAGTTGTGCTTGGACCATTTCAGATTTGTGAGAAAATAGGGCCATTTCCAACCTTTCTATTGCAAGACTTTAACAGGTTTGAGGGAGTGGCTCTCCCTGTTAAATGGCCTTATCCTAAAAAAGTTCTTCAATTGAGAAGGTGACCCCTTCTCCCTTTTTGTTTCTATAGAATTTTCTTAGTTTGTAGGTTTTAGGAAATAAAGTTTAAAGGCATATTCCATTGACCTTTCACTATATTTGAAAAGGTTGTCTCATAGAAATATCATAAATATTTTCTTTCAAGTAATAGAACTTTCAACCAAAAGGGACAATTTTGGGAAATTAGGTATCATTGTATTATGAAATCACAAATTAAGTTTGATCAACTCCTCCTTAGAGCATAAGAGTAATGAGAGTTATTTTCTATTTTCAAGTTGGTACCAAAAGGTTATTAATATTAGAAATGGAAGTCAATTCAATATCAGCATCTTCAACTCTTAACCTGTCATCCATCAATTCTGAAAGAAGTAATTGTCCACCCCATTCATTAAAGATGATGATTTTTCAGAGTGTAATTCTAAAATATAAAGATATTAAAGATAAGAGGTCTTATTACAAGCCTGCTTACCATGTTCATAGGGAAATAACTTAACTGACATTACCAATACTGCATACCAAAACAGGGTAATGGCTTGAAATTTCAAGACAAGGAGTCTCATCACGAGCTAGCTTGTTCAGTTAGACTACTACCAGTGAATGGCATTGTCAATAGCTGGCCACCAAACCAGGACAATGACTTTTTATCTTGTCAATAACAGAAAAAAGAAAGATGAACAAAATATGAAAGCATGTCTTGAATTCTTTCTGATAATCATACTCTTAATTAGAGGGGACAATGGACAATTACATGGTTAAAAGGTATCCCTATCGAGACCATAAATGTTTGCTGGCAGCAGAGGCTCTACCTATGACAGGTGAGTTTACTATAAAAGCTGATTTGGAAGGAAGTTTCGATTTTATCATTATAAACCAACAAAGGCCTATTTGAAACTTAAAATATATCAATTTCAAATTAGCAAAAAGAGGAAGTTAGCAAAATTACTTTTATGATATTCAGAATGCATAGATACCTAGTTATATCAGAATTTTCCTTTATAATTGGAACTCTATTTTCAAAAAAAAATTTAAAGTATTTTTTGATTTTCCCAGAGATAACTGGTTCTTCCAGTGAATCGCCAATTGTTGTGCTTTGCAAACAACCCCCCATTTCATATTATTTTTATTCACAAAAACATTAAAATATGAAATGGGTCCCTTTAGAAATAAAATTCATATCAAAAATTTTACTTTCTAAAAGCCCGATAATCAAAGAAGCGCTTTACTTTACGCATAAACCCTTAAAAGTAATATTTATTTAATAGCGGAAATAAAGCAAATATGTGGTTTTTGCGATAAAGCGATCGCAAGATCGCATATCGCAAAAAACATAAACAATGCACCAAATGACAAAAGGCCTTCCCCCGATGCGATAAAGCTATCGGCGATATCGCAATCGGAAATCCCCTTATGTGCACCACTTAAACACATCATGGTAAAGCCCCGATGCGATAAAGCTATCGGCGATATCGCAATCGGCACCTCTCTTTTGTTTTGTAAACATATGCGCATATGCCTTTTCGCCAATGTGATATCGCAATCGGCAATCGGCGGAACCTCTTATCTCGTCCTTAATGCACATATGCCTTTCGCCGATGCGATATCGCAATTGGCGATCGGCGATATTCAAATCATGGTTAAAGCCATTCATGCACTCCCTCCCGATGCGATGCGATAAGGCACAGTTCTCAATGCAAAAGCCATTAAAGTGATTGGAAGGCCCAATTTAATGATAATTAAGGTATAATCACTCCCGCTCAGCTGCCCATACGCCCATTGCATGCTTTAAGAGATTTTCAACCAAATATTGATATAATGGGCATTTATAAGGTGGCAGGCCCTATACGGTTACTTAATGAATCCCTGTCCTGAGATCTGCCTATAGATCGTCTCCACGCCGTTTGATAAAAGAAGAATATATTAACGTTCCTCTTTTTCATTTTTTTTATCAACTCTGAGTTTTACTGCTATCTCTGTGTTACGCCGAATTCGCCTTTCTGTGCAGAATACAGTTTTACAAAAAGATTCGGACATGATGGGTAAAAAGTCCAAGAAGGTTGCAGGTGCTTCAAATCCACCAGCTGCAGGGCAATCGGTGCTAAATGGCAAAAAAGGCTTAATATCCGACACAACATGCACAGGCCTAGCCAGAATGACTTGGCAAGGAACTTATGATTTGATAGAGGCCGAAAAACCAACACAGACAGCAGAAGAAGCTACCGCAGATTCACCTAAAAAGTCGGAAGGTTCTCTTAAGGATTTGGCAGATTCCTTCCTCCATAGAATTGCAGCAAGGGAGCAAATTCTCCCGTATACTGATGTGGTGAAATGGGCAATTGAAGAAATCCCCATCACTGATAGAACTTTCATCGCAAAGGATGGGAGAATTTTTAGGTCATTTAAGCCTGAAGATCTGAGGCAAATGTATCATTTGCCTAAGCCGGAGAAGATATATAATAGCGCCTTTCTGAAACAATTTGCAAGCGAATACGAGATCGAATCTGAACCTATTAAGGAATGGAGGAAGAATCCAAATAAACATAAGCATGAAGCCTCCGGTAAGTACTCAGTCGCCTCTTTGTGTTCTCCTTATTGCTATGCCGGTATAATGATGTGTAGATTGTGGGGTTTGCATGACTCTGTCGTTTTTACCATTGAAATGGTTCCTCTCATGGAAGCAGCAGTGAACAGCACTATTATGGATTGGGCCACTATTCTTTCGGATAAGCTAGCATTGGCTGTTAGTGACTTCAGAAACAAAACTAGAGTCACTGAGAGGAAAATTCCCCTGTTCTGCTACAGTGCATATATCTTGGATACTTTGTGTATTCATTCTGAATTCCCTATTCTTGGTTGGAGGTGGACCACACAGAACCCCTCGCCCATTCACATTTATCATCGCAAGACGTGGAAGACATCTTATAAAAACCACATGTATCAGATTTGCAATGGTTTCATGGTTCCTGTATATTATGGAATTTTTGATAAGCCTATTCCGAGGATATCCTACCTAGCCTCTTTTGATTTTCCTGCGGTGGCTAGCTGGATTGGAGAAGAATATTTCACTTATGTTAGAGTCTTTTGCAGTCAAGCCAATCCTCATGTCCTTCCTTTATATGTCCCTGATAAACTGTTAGCAAGGGAGATTGCTTACCAAATTACAGCAGAAAGCACCACCCAGACTCTTAAAAAGGAGAAGAAAAGGGGCTGGCCTACTTTCCCCTTCAGATGTGGAGTCTTCACCCTGCATGATCTAAAACATGCAGAAAAAGAAGCTATGAAGATTCAAGCTTTAAATTTTGCTACACTTCCAAATAGGCCATTCGACCCAAAGCGAACGGCATATGCTGCTTTGGAACATGCTAAATTAGCATTATTCGATCATAAAGAAGACATGTTTGATGATATTTTCAGATCAGCCGAATCGACATTTCAGGCCAGACAACTCACCAAGATGCGATATAACGATGAAGGGTTAATTGAGTTTAATAAACTCAGAGAACAGAGGTTGCAAACTCTGCCTCTAGATTTATTAATGCCAGCCCAAGCAGCATCATCAAGCGAGCCTGGCCAACAGCAGATAAAGAAACCTCCTGCTACAACAGAGACCAATAATAAAGAGCAGGAGGAGCGACAAAAGAAAGATCGAGAGGAGAAGTTGAGGCAAGAACAACAAGAGCACTTGAGAAAAGAAGAGGAAGATAGACAACGCAGAGAGCAGGCAGAGAAGCGGCAGAAGGAAAGAGAGCAGGCAGAGATGCAGCAGAAGGAACAGGAGCAGCGAGAGAGGGAAAAACAAGAACAATTGCTGAAGGAGTCCCAGTCCAAACAAACCACCACCGAAACTAACAAAGGTGTCGTCAAAGACCCTGAGCTGCAAAAGGAATGGCAACATTTCAGTACCATTATCGGTGGAGGAAAAGATTCTCAGAGTACTGATACTCCTAAAGGCAACAGTGTACAGGATAAAACCTCATCTCAGGCTTTGAGCGGAACCAGCGGCACACCTAAAACGAAGGATGTGGAAATAATTCCGAAAGGTCCTAGTGACCAAATCACTCTACAAGTGGAAGATATTCCTCCTTTGAATGTCTTCTACAGCCCAAAGCACAGAGCCGTAGTAAAGCGATCGAGAAAGAGACAAAGGCTTGATCAACCTTCCATCTTTCCCGAACAAACAGTCATGGGAAATGTAGTGTGGAAAGAGAAACTGGATCCCTCCGATGATCTAACCAAACTGTCACAGTATGCTGGAGCTTATTCAGCTGCGACTATCGACAAGGCATCAGAGGTAAGTCTTTTATTAAAGACTAAAGACCAGGAAATTTCCACTTTGCAAAAAGAGTTAGCAGATATAAAACAAATGGTGACACAAGCCGAGGCGCAATTGGAAGAACAACAGCAAATAAATAGCCAATTGGCTAAGCAATGGGAGGAGGAGAAACAGAACATCAATCAGGCAGCAATCCATAAATAGAATGAGTTGAAGGAGGCTTTGGAGCAATTAAAAGCGGAAAATGAACAATTATTAAAGACCAAGGATGAGCATATCGCTCAAATTACAGCGCAGCTGGATAATGTTAAAGGAGACTTGCAGATAATGGAATTCAGAAAAGAGGCAATGTTAATCAACAATGCGCTTATAGCGCAAGTTAAACTCTTGGCTCAATACCTCTCTCAAGCGGAACCACTCTACGAGTTAACCACAACTGTGAATGAGCAGGTAGAAAAGGCAAGAGATGAATTGAATCAAGCCGATGAAGCTATCACAACACACCTCGAATGGCAAGATTCAAAATCGGGAAAAGACTCCAATTTGCCAAGAATACTTGAGGTTCATAAGGACATACTATTCACAGAGTGGCACACACAGGTATTAAAGGCAGAAAGGGCAGCTTCAAGGTGCAGATTGACTTCTAACAACTTGATTGATCTAGTTAATGATACACTCTATATAGCAAACATCGTTTCCCAGTGTACACCTGGAAAGGTAACTACAGCAAATACATTGGAACAAACATGTTATCCAGAGTTAGAAAACAGAGGAAGGTTAATTGTCGGGGTTAATAGTTTAAGCATAGAAACATATTGGCATTTCCTTATCAAGCCTCATGAAAAAAGAGCCGCCCTCAAATGCTTAACCGATGCCATTCAATGTATGATCCCCGACATTCAAGATGCCACCTTTGCCGCCCAGCTCAGTTCACGGATCAACAAACCTCCTAAGATTGAGCCAATGCTTGCTATCAATCAACTAAGGTTCAAAGATAAACAGCCGACAGAATGAGTCATCCTCCAACTCCTCAGATCACCAGTGGAAATAGCAACTAGAAGTTATTGATATCAGATTAATTAGCATTTCTGTTTTGTGGATATTTAGATTAGTATAGTATTTATAGACCCTTTCATGTCTTTAGAAAGGGTCGTAAAATTCTGTAATAGACTTAACAGACTGAAGTTTGCACTATTGTGCTTCAGCCTTTATTCTTTTATGAAACTCGGCCAATTGCTTTTACTTTAATGGAGAAATTTCTTGATTCAATTGTGCACTATTGTCGTTGATTGAGGAATGCTTATGTGTTAAAGGAAAAGCCATACATAGCGATTGATATCTGGGATTGACCTACAGCTCAAATGGTACTTCTATCTTTGTCTTAAGTCATTCTGTGTATATGAATTGTTATGAAATTATTTTGCTATCGTTAATTGTATGCATGTGCTATAACGGCTAATCTTGTTCATTCCACTATTGGATGTTTATATGATGTGCCTTTACTTTTAATCATGTATATGTTGATGATATAGATGTGCAAAGTGTAGTAATATCGCTTTAAATCGCTGTGCTTAACTATTTAAGCACAGGAATCATAAATAATTCAATATCTATGTTTTAAGGATACAGACATCTATATGTTTATCTTTCAGATATAGAGCATCAAAAGCTATGGTTTAGAGCTCAATAGATTCCCGGGATAGTTTCAATTATTTATATTTTATTAATAGTATTAGTCTTTCGCCTATCACTAGTGTTACTTATAAAACATTCACTCATCCCACTTTATCTATTTCTAGGAAACTGGTCCCATTATCCCCAGTCGGAGCCACTATCCCAAACGGAAAAGGAATTGTACTAAGGTCCAGACCGGGTGGTTTCCCCAATGTTGTTGCAGCGATTTTCGAGGCATCAACAGGTGTACATTAATTCAATGTGATGAACCTGTGTGCATATGCACTTGTATCAAGGCAAACCTGCGTATACGCACTTTTGAAATGCCAAACCAGCATGTATACGTGCCTTTGCTATAATGAACCTGCGTACAGATCTGTAAATGATGATTTTAACCTTTACAATTATTCAGACATCATTTATACCCATATCATCATATTTATAGATTAGAACATGCGCCAATTATTCAGATAAAAGATCAAAACCACACAAAGATACTTCTCTTCAAGCCTTAAGATCTTGACCCATCAATAGAACTTATCCTTCATCAAGTGCTCAGGTTCATCCTTGATTCAGATCCAGCTGTGCACCATAACCCAATCACTTGTATTATAGATCTTGCTCTTCATTAGATATTCAATTTATGAGTGACTTTGCCTAATGGTCTTCTCCTCCTTTTATAGTCTTAGGCCTTGCTCAATAACATGGCCCAAAACCACTTAGAATCAATACCTTGGACCAAATACTTGGGGTCAACACTTCGGACAAGGTACCTTGGACCAATACCATGGATCACAATACCATTGTCCAAATACCACGGACCAAAACCAAGTTTTCCAACATGTACACACCTTTCCTTTTGTGAAAGTGCGTGTGTATGCTCATACACGCATTTTGGTCTATGAACCCACGTGTACATGCAGCTTGGTCAATGGGAACTTGTGTATACCTTTCTTTCTTCATTCTATGAGCCTGAACTGTGATCTGTTATCTGTGAGAGTTGCCATCAAGGACAACACCTGTGTCATAGTGCCAAATCTGTGTCATAATGCCAACAGGTTTGTGGTGTTGAAGGAATATTTTTTGTTTTTTTTTTTTTTTTAAATGAAAATGCTAATATAGTGCAATGAAAGATACCTAATGCATTCTTTTTTTTTTCTTTTTTCTTTTTCTTCAGAAAAGAAAGAGGGAATCACTCCAAGAACAAAAAAGTGCTTTCTTTGACACATTCCCTGACAATGACACTGAAAAGTGATGAGCCCCAGTATTGCAACAAGAATGTTGCAACTCCTAGGGATATTGACTTCAATTATCAACCTGGAGTAAGTACAAAATTAAGAGGGGTCAACATTGTATGTGCAGCAAACACCTTCCTCTTCCTAGTATGATTCCCTTTGAGGCAAGTGAAAGAAGACAATGAAGCAACATAAATTGAACAAAGGTCTAGGTAATCCACCAATCCTAAGGTAAATAGAGATAAGGAAACCTATTCTACTTTTTCTTGAAAGTAAATGGAAGAAATGACATTGATTCTACTTGCAAAAATGTAAAGCATAATGACAAAATAAAATCTAATATATTTTGCTAGAAAGGAAATCTATTCTATTTTCTAGGAAAGGAAATTCCTACATTATTCTTGCAAGAAGAAAATCACACTTTCCATGAAGTAAATTGCAACAAGGAAATCTAGACTAATTTCATAAATCAAAATTCAAGATGCGAGCAATGTAAGAGGTAAATGGTGAAGTAACCAAGCCTCAACTCAACCAAAGTGGCCTTATAGCATTCATAGGTGATAAATCTACTTCTACCATGAATTTGGAGTGAATTTGGGTAATGAAGATCTCAAAACAAATTGTTATAGCACTGCTACTCCTCGAGATAACTTGTCGAATGACCAAGAAAATAAAATGAAAATGAGTTGGGAATTTTTTATATTATTAATTAGTATTTCATAGGATTCCATTCCAACTAGAATCACTCAAAAATACCCTTGATAACATGCACTAAAAAAGAGCAGAAAATTACTACTCTAAAAACCAAAAATTCTATAACTAGTGAGCTAGTTAACCTACCACATCCCTAACCTAATCAAGTGAAAAGTGTATGGGGTAAATTTTTTTATTAACTTGGATGATTTAATGACTCAAAAAAAGTGGAATAATCTTAAATGAAGCTCATTAACACGTTCTAAAAAAGTAACAGAAAATTACTACTATTTTGCAATAAGAGACTTCCAGAAATTCTAGATTTGTGAACTAGTAAAACAATCCATGTAGCTCAATGATGAATATGGCTTTTCAAAGTCATTCTAAGGATGAATCATTCTTGTGATTCTGTAAATAACCTATAGAAAAACCCACTTTAATCATTTAACCAATGTAACCGACATCAAAAGAGGCATAAACACTAAATATAGAAATAAGACATGCAAGTGAAAAATATATTCAAAGGAAATAAATAAATTCTACAAGAGGGATCTGAGACTCTTGGGATGGAAAATATCAAGGTGTTATGCACTTGACCTGAAAACCAAAATACCTAAATTATAAAAAAATATGGCCTGAAACATAGAAATATCACATGAAATGAGATAAGCTGCAAATATATTTTATTATTCAGAAGAAGAATACAATTTTTACTTTCCTCTTCGAGGGGGAAGCTCCAATAGAGAAAAGCTCAATTAAAATAAGACTTGATACATGTTCCCTCTATATATAAAACTATTTATAGATTTATGACATCCAAAAGCCTATATACTAGTGGTCCCTCTCATAACATGGGTTAACCATTTTATTCATTAACTATGGCCTATTTATAACTAATTGTGGTCCATTTTCTATAATGTGGGTCAACCACTTACAATTATTATTAATTTAGATAACCAATAATGAGATTTATTGACTCCACTAACTAACTATATCTCTAACAAGGCTTACTACATGAATAAGGGAGTTAGGATTGGACCCTAACATGCCCTCCGCCATCAAAAGTAACCTTGTCCTCAAGGTTGAAGCTGTGGAAACTGCTGAAGAATATCAAATGGTTCCCATGTCGCATCTTTTGGAGAGGTGTATTTCCACTTAATGAGGAGTTACTTGATCATGTAGTTGTAGAAATGTATTTCACGAGTATCGAGTACTTGTTTAGGGTGGATCCACAATGAACCTTCCTCATCCGATTATGGCAGGTTGGTTTGAACTGTGCAATTGTTCCCCACAACTTTCTTGAGGTGGGATACATGGAATATTGGGTGGATTTTTGAAGTAGTCAGTAGGGTCAGTTTGTAAATGACTTCTCCTATACGCTAAAGTACCTAATAAGGCCCATAGAATTTTGGGGCTAGTTTTTGGCAACCCTTTTCTTTGAGATATGCTTGCTTATAAGGTTGGAGTCATAGGAACACCTGGTCACCTACTTTAAATGACCTCTCTGCGCAGTGTTGGTCAACTTGTTGCTTCATTCAATTATGATATTGATGCATATTATCTTTGAGATGACTGATTATGGTGGTATGGTTTTGTAGAAGTTGATCAATTAACTATACTTTGGAATATCTAGGGAAATAAGAAGCTGATGAAGGTCCTAGTTGGCCATACACTGCCTGATAGGGCGTCATCTTGGTGGCTTCATGATATTTAGTATTATACAACCATTCAACTAAATATCACCATTGTACCCATTGATGCTTATTTTCTGAGGTGAAGCACTACAAATAAGTTTCCAAAAATTTGTTGACAACTTTTTTTTGACCATAGTTTGGGGATGATAGGTTGTACTCATTTGGAGGTGTGTGCCCTGTAGCTTGAAAAGTTCCTCCCAAAAATTTCTGGTGAAATTGGGGTCTCAATCAGACACAATGGAAGTCGGCATGCCATGGAGTTTGAATATTTGGTCCATGAAAGTCTGAACCACCAATTTTGGGGTAAATGGGTGCGGGAGAGTGTAAAAATGAGAATATTTGGAAATTCTTTCAACAACCACCAGGATGACAGATTTGTTGCTTGACTTTGGGAGTTTGGTAATGAAATCCATGGAAGCATTTTTCCATATGGAAGGAAGGAGTGGAAAGGGTTGCATGGTGCACAGTAGCTTGATCCTTTCCCCTTTATTGCATTGACATACTTCACATTCAACTAAAAAAGTGAGATTGCCATGCTTCAAGCTGGTCTAAAAGTAAGAGTGACGTGCACATGCATAAGTATTTTGAAAGCTTGCATGTTCAACAATGGGAGAAGAGTACAATTCTTCCAAGATGCGGGGTTTGAGGGTGGAGGTCATGGCAACACCACCATGTCCTTATAACAGAGAACCTCATCCTTTAAAGAGTAATTCTCTAAGGAATTCAGATATGTTCGTAATTTGTTAATGGGTTGGGATACAAAAGGGTGTCATAACCATTCATGACGGGCTTCTTCAATCCAATCTGGTATGGGTACAGAGAGGGATAACAAGGCACCCTCATCCTCAAACTAACGTGATAAGGCACCAACCACTACATTATCTCATAATCATATCCCATCTTTTTTGTAAGCCATTTAGTTTTTGTGGCAACGATAGACACTACTTTAGAAAATATTTTAGGCTATGATGGTTAGTGCAGATTTGGAAACGAGTTGCCAAGTGTCTACTACATGTAAGATGGCCATCATTTCTTTATCATATGTAGATTGACCCAAATTTGTGCCACTAAGTTGTTCACTGGTGAAAGCCAATGGTCTACCTTCCTACATTAATACTGTGCAAATGGTCATACCTGAAGCATCACATTCAATCACAAAAGATTTGGTGAAGTCTGGTAAGGCCAATATTGGAGTGGAGAACATCACTTGCTTGAGATCTAAGAAGGCTTACTGAATTATGTCAGTATAGAGAAATGAGTTTTTCTTGAGAATATTAGTGACAGGTGTAGAAATGCTTCCATAATTACAAAAAAATTTGTGATAGTAGCCTGTGAGAACCAAGAATCCCCAAAAACCCTTCAAGGTTTTTGGTTGGGGCTAATCTTGCATTATTTGAATTTTTTTCAGATCGACCCTCACTCCTTCGCAACCCACAATGTGTCCCAAAAAAATCTACTTCTTCCATGCCAATGGAGCACATAGATAATTTTACAAATAAGTTGTGATCTTGTAGAAATTGCAATATCTGCTTAGCATGATGAATGTGTTTGTCCCATGTTATGGTGTAGATGAGAATGTCATCGAAAAATACCATGACGATTTTTCTATGATATGGTTTCAAAAGGTGGTTCATGAGGCTCTAAAAAGTGGATGGAGCATTACAGAGACCAAATGGCATGACCAAAAATTCATAATGGCCTTCATGAATTCAAAATGTTGTCTTGGGAGTGTAAACTTCCTTCATGCATATTTGGTGATAGCCAAGCGAAGGTCTAGCTTAGTAAAAAAATTAACACCATGTATTTCATCAAGAAAATCATCATCTACTAGAATAGGAATTTTTCCTTCATACTGAGCTTATTAAGGGGCCTAAAGTTGGGACACATCCACCATTCTCCATCTTTCTTTAGAACCATTACCATTGGAGAGGAATAAGGGTTGGTATTGGGACAAATAACACCAACTTCGAGGAGTTCCTAGAAATTCTTTTAAATTTCATTCTTTTGTTCAAAAGGATATCAACATGGGCATATATTTTGTGGTTGGGCACTAAGGAAAAAATGAATGCTATGATCATGTTCACCACTACTGGGTGGGAGCTCCTTAGGCTTTTCAAAAACAAACTGGTGGAGATCTAATACCTATTGAATATGAGGATGAATATGAGGAGTGGATTCAATGGCCTGGATGGCATTAAATTGGGCTATTACCCCATGATGGTCATTTTTTAATATTTTTTCCATTTGATGCAAGCTAATGATGGTAGGAGAACCTACCTGGAGTCCCCTCAATGTATGAGTGTGTCCATTCTATTTAAATATCATATATGACTTCTAGAAATCCATTGTGATAGGGCCAATGTGCGGAGCCATTCAACACCAAGGACAATGTCACAACCAATCATTTCAATGACAAACATATGTGTTTTGAGGTGATATTCACCCATTTGAACCTTAATAATTTCGCAACATCCTTCACATTTCATGGTTCACCCATCAGCGATAAAGATTTGGAAATTTGATACCTCCCATAAAAAAAAAAAATGAACAACTTTTGCTACTCTCTTATGGACAAAGTTATGTGTGATTCCACTATCAAATAACACCACTATTGGCCAATGTTTAATAAAACTATGGATTTTGAGAACCTGGGATGAAGAAATTCTAGCCAAGGAATGTAGTGATATAAATGGCTCATCTAGCATAGTTTTGAGATCATTGTCTGCGTCAGTTTGGGGTTCACTTGCTTCTTCCCTGAGAACTTTACTGGAAGCAGCTTCATCGACTGAGCTATTTTGAGTAGTATCAATTTGAAAGAATTTTTGTTCCTTGCATTTATGTCATAGGGAGTACTTATCATCACAGTAGTAGTAGAGTCCTTTTTTCCTTCTTTCGTCCATTTTTATCGATGACACCTTTTGAAACTTTAGTGTTTTTGTGGGGCCCATAGCCTGGGTGGGACATGGCTTTGCGATAAAAAATGGATGATTAGATTGGGAATTGAACGTGAATTCTACACATAAGGCCTTGTGGCATGTGTCCAACCAAGTAGCTGGATAATGCTTTCAGACATGGACTTGGATGGTTTCCTTTAGGCCACTAATGAAACATTCCAAGTAAAAGGCATCTCAGAGTCCTTCAGTTCTGATGGCTAATTGTTCAACATATGAAATATAGTCCCTTACTGTACCCATTTTCCCAATCTTTGTGAGATGATCCAAAAGGTGAGATTCCCAATAAAAGAGGTCACAAATGGCTTTTGAGAGCATGTTCCAAGTTGGCCTCCATTAACAACATTTTTGATGCCACTCTCACTAATGACATCTCTCTTGGTCCAAGTAAAGGGTCCCACATGACGTTTAGTTCTAGCCTCCTAGATATTATTAAGCATGAAATACTTTTCCATTTGTGCTACCCATAGTGCGGGATTGGAGCCATCAAATTTGTACATGTCGAACTTGGGTGTTTGATGGCTCGAAGATTGGTGATCTCCATGGAAATGAATGTGATAGATGGATTATCCTTCTATTTATGCATCAAAAATATGTTCTTCCCTCATGGGTTTACAAGTTTATAGCTATTAATACTTGTGCAAGTTGGGAGGTAATCGACTCCTAGAAGTCATTGAATTTTTTCTTGAGGTTGTCGACCTTCTCAACAACCGTTTCAGTAGCCATAACTTGAGACTTGATATTGTTGGGCTTTGAATATGTCATATCAGTCAGTATATAAATTCTCCATTCATAGTTCACATTCTCACATTGATGACACTTTCCATAACAATTATACCACAAACTTTCGTTAAATGTACCTCTTTCACCTTGTGGTTAATTATGATGGATTTCTTATCTTTTTAATGGTTAAATGTGTTTTTAACATGGTCTTATCAATTATAGTTTACTAATGTGGTTATGTGGCCAAGAAGCATGCTCGAATATGAAAATTTCTATTTCTCTACTAACTTAGTAACAATTTGGTAGTTCAGTACTTGGTTCAGTACTAGTTCAACAATTCAGTACTTAATTCTACACCTACACGAATGAAAAAAAGTCAAAATCATGAAATATTTTTTTGTTCCTCAAGACATGACATATTACATTCCACATGGGCTTAATATGTTGATACATCCATTGGAATATACCCAACTCACGTGTGTGGGATCCTAGCACATGATTTAAGGTACAGTAAAAAGTAGGTAACAATTTTGAAACTACCACCTTTTGCCTCAATTTACGTGCATATGGTGGGGAATCTCAAGAATACGAGAAATGGGTTTTTTAAAACATGAAAATTTACTTGTATCTAAAGTAGTTTCCCAAAATTAAATATTGTTTCAAAGTTATAGCTTGTTCTTCAAAGCAGTTTTATACAAAATTTATGCAAAACCCAAATTGACAAAAGTATTCAAACAATCAACTTCATGCACGATTTATGAGGCCATGGAATAGAATCATGAAATTATAAGAGAGGTTTTCATTGATAATATGGAAAATTAGACTCCATAGAAACATATTTTCAAAATACATCATGGTTGAGACGATATGGTTGGTTCTTTAACACTAATTTGTATAAAATTACAAAAAGCCTAGATTTTTGAGATTTTCCTCTAAAGTTTTAAATTTATTTTCGGAGATTACAGCATTGGATCTTATCCTTACCCACTATAATTAATTTATAAATAAGATATCATATTTCTAAGGAAGGGGATTGTGATTTTGTAATTGAATATTTGATGAGGGAAGAAAGCATCATTTGGAATTCTTTGTAAATTATATTTTTGTTTAAGATTAATAAAAGTCACAGTTGGTAATTCACTAAGTTTCTAAAGCATTTAAGCCTGTGAGTTCTTAGCTACCTTGTTGGTGTCAGAAAGGGCCCATTAATCCAACTTGGTAAGCTATTGTACATGATTAATTTAGATTTCTTGTTTTTGTACATGTTCTATTATGTATGCTAATATAGTTTTCTGATTTGGTACCTATGTTACAATCAAGTTTATATAGTGAAAGCAAAGTGTCAAATGTTTATGGCTAATTATATTTTCATATATGTGATGGAGTGATTATCTTATATGATTGATCTTGTGTGAATTTAATAGGTGTGTGGTGCAACATGTTTCTTAGGCCATTACAAGCAACATGCTTTAGGGTAGTTTTATAGATTTATTGAGGTTTGTTTATTGAATTTCTAGAATTGTTTCCTTTCCAATCACTTGCATAATTTCTTTGAGATTTATGTTTCAAGTGTGTTCCTACAAGAACAATTCAAGGTTACATATTTCGTACTTCATTGTTGAGAAGGTTAATCCTCTCTACGGATAGAGATGATCCCTCTAGCCCAATGAGTGGGTCTAGCAACTGAAGTGACAATCAACTAGACATCTTCCTAGGTTATAATTGAAAAGCAGAATGAAAGAGATGACCTACCTCATTCTGATACTATTCTGATTTCCCTTGTTGAGGACTTGAACCACTTGTTTCATGGACTTGTTCCTACTTCTATCAGTGTTCATGTAATTACACAAGTTATCAATAGGAAACAAAGAATACCAAAACCAATAGAAAATCCAATAACAACCTACTTAACTGATCAAGGAATGTCAAGCTAAATAATACATGAACATATATATTTTGGGAAGATGAACCAGCAATTGTATATTATTAGGAAATAAAGGGAAGCTTACAACCAAAGGCTTGATGTTGAAAGGCTCTCCTTGAGTGGTAATCCAAGTCCAAGACAATAACTCTCCAAGCACTCCTTCTCCAAGCCTCTAGGCACAAGCTTAGCATAAGGGTGCAAATAGACATAGACCAACCATTTGGGAATCGGAGAGGGTGAATTGATAAGCTGGGAGAGGGAGTCAAGACTTCTCCAAAGATAGTATTTGGCATTAATCTCAAGGAGGTAACTCATAGGGATAATCCAAAGAGGCTAAGTTAGGAGAATTCTACCTCATCTATGTGAAACAACCTCTAGCTCGTCGCTCTAAAAGCTTCTAGATCACAAATCTTCTCATCTTCATTGGGAAAATTACCTTTTTGGGATCATCGCGGGTATGCAAGGGAATAGAGCGATGCCATTGTTAGCCAAGTACAGTGCAATAGGCGTCCATCACTATTTTGAGCCTCATAAGGGCGATGATCCTCATTTTGGCGTTTAAAGAGTTGTTTCTTCAAGGAAATCTCAAGGCATTTTCCAAAACAAGTCTTAGGAGGGATCTGAGCTATATACATGGATAATTATGCTGTATAATGGTAATGTTTCAGGCACTTCGGGGTATGCCACAAGGAAGTGCAGGAGGTGTGACAAAATATTGTGTAACAGATGTCCCCCTAAAGCATGAAGGCATAATGAGGAGGGATGTTTGAGATGCTTTACAAGCTCTTGAAAGGAAGAGGATACACACTGTCAGGAGACCTACAAATCAAGGACGCATATACATATACATATCTGAGATTAAGACATGAACCTATGGCATGGACACAACTATTTGGTTGAGGAAGACTATATGAAAAGATCCATGGTATGGGCATAGCCATCGTGATAATGAGGATCATCATAAGTATCAAGCCCCACAGTATAGTCACAGTCATACGTATAGTAGAAACATGTGTACAATCATGAACAACATATAACTCCACATAGCCTGAGTCATATTAGACTAGACCCAGGGCCTTGCACTCCATCCTGACCCGATCAAAGTACAAACTCTAACATGTAAATGAATGTGTTGAAGTCAAACATGCTAGAAAACCACCTGATTACCCACCAATGATGTGCATTGTTAGCAGGTACAAGAGAAGCCAACAATAATGAAAATGGCTCTCAAGGTACAAGAGTACAATCCGTGAATAGGATAATGAAGCTGAAGACGAACACTTATGGAATCACCCGATCAAAAGCCAATGATGAAAACCTGTTGTCATATGTGAAGAACTTTCCATTAAGGCATGCAAGCTCTAAGGTACTCAAAGGGAGTTTCTAAGTCGTTTTCCTGGATAATAAGCTGAAGTCGATAGGAAGTGACCCGTTGAAGGAGGCAAATGATGAATCCCCCATCAACAACATGAAACAAGGAATAAAGTGGAATAATTTTCAATAATGTAGCAATGACTCGAACAGTGTATAGGTGAATAATTCTAGATTGGATTTCTCTTGAACATTGGTGACACGACTTCGAAGTGTGGAAGCATCTGACTTGACATAGGATTAAAGGTCATGATGACAATATGGAATAGTCGAATGAGAGGCAAAATGGATCACCAAAACTTGGGAGGACTATTGGTTGAGTGAGGATATCCCAAACCCGACACGAGAGCAGAAGAGTGTCATATTCATGAGCGACATGCTACGTATACAAAGGATGTCTCATCTTCATTTTCCATCGCTATTTCTAGTGAGTACCCAATTATTTTTATCACAAGAATGAAGGGGATATCATATGCTTGTTATGTAAGTCCATTCTTCAAATGAATCCATCCTAGTAAGTTTTATGAGCCCTAGGAAGGAGAAGCTCGGTCTAATCATGGTGACGAGTCTTTCGTCATAAAATTTTAATGATTCCAACGTAAGAATAACTCGGTATCTTTTTCATATTTAGAGAGTTTGAAAAAGAGACGAAAAAGAAAACTCCATCATGTCCCTTTTCATGATTTGTCTCTTGAATCTAAAGAGATATAAAATAATATTCGAGAGAACCTATTGACCATGTCGATCAAGGTGTAACTTTTTCATAAATAGTCATCCTCAGCTTGAAAAAGGGGTAAATGTATATTGAGGTGACATTGATTCATTACATTAACGAGTTCAAAACAATAAGTACTCGACAATATTTTAAGTTTTCGAGAGTCAGAAAAGAGCTCAAAGATGACTCCAGGGGGGTTCCTTTTTCGTTTTTTTAATGAGTCCGAAAAAAGAGATAAAATAAAACTCGCAAGAATCAGTCAATAATGATCACTGTTCATTCGAAGGTACCCATAACTGCACAAGAAACGTACCCATCACTGATATGGAGAAAAAATATTAAAATTTTATTAAAATATTGACAAAAATTACTTGCAAAACTTATAAATAACCAAAAGTAAATATATTTTTTACCATTTTACCATAGTAAGCTCTGAAAGGGCATTTGTGCCATAATTTTCTTGATTTTCAAGTGGCCATTATAGGAGATCCAGGGTACAATTTCATGAACCATCTACAACATGTAAGAGGCCCATCCCTGCTCCTGAATTTAAACACTTTTTTATGCATTTTAATCAGTAATTCATATGCCATAAGGGAGGAATTTTAATTTTTAAGGCACCGATGACCATCGTGGGTATGGTCATCGAACCCGCGATGATCGAACTCAAGCCCAAAGGCTCACGCGATGACATCGCTATGTTTGTAAAAACAGGCACAATGGCACCAAGGTAGATGTTTTAGAAAGAAACCCCTCTTTTCAAGCAAGAATGTATGATTTTAATCCATGAAAAAAACATTAATTGATGTTAAATGATATTTTGCAAGAGATCATGGGAATGGAAAGAAAGAGGCCATGAGGCTGAAGAACACCAAGCAGCTCAGAATCTTGAATGCATAAACACTCTAAGGGGTTGTGGGCTTCTAAAGTTCTTCAGGACTATGGGGCTAAGGGCTCAGGTGGAATTGCTGCCCTATTTGATCAATCTCTGGGATGTAGATCGAGAGATCTTCATCATAAAATGCTAGGAACTATAACTTGAAGAGATGGATGTCTACGTCATCATGGGATTGTCCTGGAGAGGGGAACTGATAAAACTCTTTGGATCTTGCCCAAGAGGTGAAAGTACAAGGAATTTAGTTGAGAGGCATTGTCCAAGTGTCGAAATGACCAATGGAGGTAAGGTGAAGATAACAACAATCACCAACAACCTCGTCTTGAGAACGATATTGTTCACTATGGCATGTGTATCCGGCACATAATCCTTGCATGAGGCTTCAAAATCTCAGTTCTAGTATGATATTGCATGTTTGACTCCTACAATATTTAACTAGTGTGGAGGCCTTCTGACAAATATGAAAAGGCAACTAACCAAGGGGAAGCATGGACACCTGAAGCTATTCGGGTTCGGTTCGATACTGGTGACCTTCTTTTTAGAGTGAGTGCCCTTGTTCTGGTATCAACGCGTAGAGGTACGAAATCCTACCCCTTTAGATCTGAGACTCGTGAGATGGAGTCTGCTCATGCCTTGAGGAGGAATGGGTTAGCATATGCATTATCCACCACAATTTTCCTGGAATGCCAGCTACTCGTGGTAGATGACTATGGTTATGGTGGCATGGATTTCAAGTGGGATCCATATCTACCTCTGCCACTAGGAGAACAATGGACTAATGCAGGTAAAAAAATATTTTTTGGAATTTTTCAAGTTTTATGAATTTTTGTAAAAGTGTAAACTAAGACTCAACTTGTGATAAATGTGTAGATGTGGGACCAGAGAGACCAGCAAGCATGTCACCAATAGCATGGCGAGTTTCTCATCCAATAGTGGGCACAGACTATGAAGAAGGGGTAGACCCCTTAGCTGAGATGGAGCACAATCTAGAGGTGATAACTCAAGGAGTCTCAAATTATGTCGTTATTGATGAGGTTCCACTGCATTAGCAGAGACACACAGTGGGAGTGTCTGCAAGACTGCATCATTTGTTAGGCTGAGTGATCAGAGTAGTCTCGTGTTACCATGAGAACCATGTAGGTTGATAGCCTTTTTAGCTCTTTTACACATTTTTTAGGCTTTGAAAGCCAAGTGTCCCAGAACACTTTTTTTTTTGATATCTTGACAGGACTTCATGCACCAGGACAGGTGTCTGAACTGAAGATGTAGGGCAGTGAGAAACAAACGCTTCAAGACATGAAGGCATCTCACTAAGGTTGGGAAGAAATGAAGAAGGATGATGAAGACCGTTCAAAGGAGTTTCATCCAAATACATAACCTCAACGATACTCTCGTCGGTGTGGAATGTCTCGTTCAAAGGATTTGAAGAATCCCAAGAACCAAGCCACGGAGATGGCATGTAAGTGTCAAGGTTCATACTGAAAATAGTATGAATTTCTAAAGCGGCCATCGAAGCCACAATTTCTTCATAATTTTTCTCCAATGGACCTAAAGGCATAAAATCGCCAAATGAATCAATTTGATCTACGGTAGGGATAATCCAAGGATTCGTAGAAACCGAGATCATATTCATTGAAGTAGCATTCGAAGGTGGGAGACTAAAATTACCCATTAAAGTAGAGTCTTTGAAGAGACCTGCCCCCACACTCTCATAAGGAATCTCAGTATTTCCCATGTAAGGGATGTTTTCGTTGGATGAACCAGAAGAAAAGAAATATAGTTGATCAACAGTGATAATTTTTCCTTCACGGGGAAAATGAAGCACCTGGAACAAAGAAGAAACCACATAAAACATAGTGTGGGTCCAACTTCGCCCGAGAAGAAGGTTGTAGTTGAGATTTGCATGTATAAATTCTACTTCCAATTCAATAGTTTTTCCTTCCAATGTAATCAACAACTTCGTGAGAATACCGTATGGACGTGAGCCTCTACCATCAAAGGCTTCCAAGTTGTTTGGGGACTGGTTAAGAGTAGGAGAGACAATGGCTTTCCAACACAAAAAAGACATGATGCAGGTAGAAGAACCTTCATCAATAAAAGTCTGATGGATCATATTTCCTTTGATAAGAACCTGTATCAGAAAAGCAATTTGGTGAGGAAGACAAGGCACGCCGTTTTCAAGATCGAAGGTAATTAGACTCGAATCAGAAGGATCAATATCACCTATAGTAGACGATAGTGACTTCCACTACGTTGCACAGGATTGGAGAACCTCCAAGGAAAACATCACCAAATGTGGTTGAGATAAATCCTCAACAATATTATAGTGTTGTGGGGCTCTAGCATTCAGATTAAAAGATGATTTCCGAAGAACACCCTTGGGAGGTTGTTAGATTACAAACTCATTGTTTTGGCGCTCAATATGGAGGGGACCAGAACTAGATAGAGTAGAAGTAGAAGGGGTATCTTTTCCACCATCTTCTTATGCGTGGTTTGATAGTCCTTAGTTCGAGTAGCAATCAAAATAGGTGATGAACCTTGCATCATGAAAACCTGAGAACTTGAGGAAGCAGACGATTGCAGTAAAGGTTCTTTTAAGACACCAGAGTCCCTTTCAAAAAGTTGTTAACCTCAAAACGTTAGGTACAATCCTTGGTGTAATGATCTTCCTCAGAAATGAGGTAAGGGTATTTCGACTTTCTTTTAGAATAATCATTAGAAAATGATTTAGGAGGGTCATGTTTTGGGGCATTAGCTTTGGCTTTACCTTTGCCCTTCTTTTTACCCTTAGAGGCCTTATCTATTGTGATAGACTGAACAACATGTACCTTAGAGGTTTTACTAGTACTAGATGAACTTGTCAAGGGCTTGTTGGAACCAGTGTTGGAGGCAAATTTCTACTTTGAAGAAGCTTTCGTGGAAGTTTAAGACATGGAACAAATCACACCATCCATAGGTGGTACATCAGGAGAATTTGATGTTGTTAGAACTGAATATTATCTTGGAGCATCAAGAAACATCTCATACAACGTGCCAGATTGCGAATAGACTATCTCTAGATACTGAGCATGGGAAATAGCTTGATCCTTAGGAACACATCCACCGATAGCTATATCCTTAGCAATCTTGTTAACGAAGGATTTTTTTAACCATTCAGTCAACAACTCATCAGCAATATCAAACTTGATGAGGCAACGTCGATGTCTCCATTCATGGATATGATTTTAAATGTGGGTCGTGGTGTCTTGCTTAAGGGATGTAAGAAAATGAGTGTCATCTTCATGCTAAGCCAACAATTCGAAGTGAGTGAGGAAGGCCATAGCTAGAGAGTTGAAGTCAGCATAGGTACCTTGAGGCAACTCGATATACCATTTTGTGGTAGCACCTATGAGAGTTCTCTGAAAGAGTTGAAGACAAATAGAATCTTCAACATATGAATTGGAGGAGCACCATAGGTGATATGTCATCACATGGGCTTGCAGATCCTCTTTAGACTTTCTCTTGAATTTGGGACAATCGCTTGGAATTTTAGTTGGAACCGGAGGCGAGTAAGGTGAATGAAGAATATGATCATTCGTGAGCCTCGAGACATCAGACAACTCTAACGTAGCCAAGAAAGGAAATTGTGTATCGAATGAAATATATGGTCTTTGAGGAGACCCAAGCTGTGGGTTCCATCCTTGCTGGTAAGGAGTTTTCCCCCACAACAGAGGATTTTGTCCATACGGGACTTGATTTTGTCCCCACTGAGTGTTACCTTGACCATAAGGTGGATTCAGTTCAGGATAAGGCTGATATTTCCTACCATAGCCCGCTCATAATAATTGTACGCGACATACGGGTTATAAGGTTGTTGAACCTGTTAGTGCCTAAATATTCCTTAGGTTGAAGGAAGGCAAAATTCAGGGTAACCACAAACCACGCTCAGTCTGGTAGCTAGCCCTACTAGAACAGGAGAGGACTCTCTTCGGGTCACGCTCAGTGAGAGAAAATCAATGGGGCTGGAGTTGACCAAAATAGGAAACTGATTTTAGGCTAGTAAACAGATATGAAAGAGGTATTTTGATGAATGACTGAGTTTTCTGGGCTGTATGGGGACAAAGGACAGCATGAGCTGAGAAATTAAATCAAAGACACAGATTGTTTCTTGAGGCATAATAGGCAGTAAGTTTAGCAACCAAATTTGAATAATATGGAGTGGAAAGACTGTATGAGAAGCTGAAAAGGGCATAGGTGATGAATCCTTTTTAGACAGAAGAGGAACACAGAGCATGAATGCTTTCCTAAGGCAGAGCAACTAACTCAATTCTGCCTCTCATACTTAAAAATCATTCAACTGGAAATGAAATAGGAATGAACTACAAAACATTACAAGTTACATATGAAACAGAAAGAAGAAACAAATTGCTAAACTCACACCACATGAGTCTCCTGAATGAGAGCTATATCATTTCATTAAAATCTCTACCAAAACTGTACAATGCAAGCGCTGGGTTTTTTCCTCCACACTGCTCCCAGAAATTCCAACCACACTTTTCCAAATGACTCTCAATACAATAAATAGACTTTTCCATTGGGAAATGGAATGACCCAAAGTTGGGGAGTTTTTCAAATCATTACAAATTGGAAATGGAAAGCCAATCATTAGTGATAGGTGCAGCATTACAAAAATGACAAACTGTTTGGGTGACTGCTCGCCTTCCTTTGCCACTTGGATAGAAGCCAACCTTTAGTGAAAATACTTTTTAAACTTTTCCTTAGGTGCCGAGAAAAATGTAGTGTAAATGAGCAGACCCACTTGGAGAAAATCGCGAATCGAAATGTCGCGGAGCGGAAGTGATTTTGGCCTTTGGGTCTCTGTGCGCCGCGCCCAAAACTATATGCGTCGTGCCACTTTGGAGGCGATTTGAGGTACTTGCTGAAGTCCAAATTATGCCCAAGTGTGGTTGTTAGAAAGCCCTGCCTGTCTACTTTCCAACCCAAGTGGAATTTCTGAATTGGGTGCTCATTTGCCCCCCCAAAACTTCAATCTCCCAAGACTGCTTCCTATGTGTCAAAATAGGGGCAGAGAGGTCATTTTTTGAGTGTTTTTGACCTCCTGGGGAGTCAAAACTTGCCCAAAATTCTTGGCCATGCACCAGCAGTCATGATTTTTCATGATGAATCCAAAAATGTAAACCTTTCATGATTTGGAGCTCCCTATCATAAGCGTCGCGCCAGTATAAACTTACAATGGAAAATTTCTCCTAGTGCGCCATGCCTCCCATGTGCGCCGTGTCTTTTTGCAGGAGCCTTTTGGAGGCCTTCCTGGTGTCCAAATTGGGTGCAGGATAGCTAGTTGGAAAGGTCTTTGAGTCTAATTTCCAACCCAACCAGAACTTTTCACTTTGGAGTTTATTTTCCCTATTAAAAAGGAAATCTCCCAAGACTTGTCAAAATGTGCCCAATGAGGCTGCCTCAAGGCAGAGTGTTGTTGCAGTCAACTTTTGAAGGTGTTCCTCAACTCAAAATTGAGCTCATGATAGCTCATTGGAAAGCTCTTTGTGTCTAGTTATCATTTTACTCATCAAGCAAGTCATTTGGCTAACAAATCTAGGTGAAAACTTGATTTTACCAAGGTCACTTTAGAGGTGCATCAATTCTCCCGAGGCAATTGTATTTTTGACATTTCTCTAAAACCATGACATCTGTGTAAAAAGTGAAGGAGGTTTTTCTTCCTTAGCTTATTGTGGACAAAAAAATCTCTCAGTTTTCCAAAATTCATCTTTTCTTGCTCAGAAACATCATTTGAGTGAATTATTGAACCTTCCTCTAGCCTGCAAGTATTATTGAAGCACTTTGAGAACAACAATTTGTAAACCCTAGACCTAATGACTGAAATGAGTCTTGTCCATTAAAAGATCAAACATTGAATGTCATCGATTTTAATAACTTTGATGAGAAGACCTAAGCCAGCAGGTACAAGACATGAGGGGAATGAACTGACAAGACACTTCCGTCAGATTATGGCATGCCTCTAGCGGAATGTAGCTGAGTGAATGGAGCGAGAAACCTAAAAATGAGATGCAGAAAGAGTTTTGATCTCTGAGGGAGGACTGACAAGACCGACTCTAACATTGGCTCCAATGGGGGATGGTAGCTCCAGCTCCTTGCAGGTGCCAAGAACTGCAGATCTTTGGGTGAGCAGACAGTGCCTTCGTCCATTGGGCTATGGAGTCATTATTTCGACAAACAACACAAGACTTTGACGCATTTATTAACTGGAACTTGACTTAAACCGACTTAATTATGAAACCAACATGACTGAAAAAACTGACTCAATGCAAAAGGAAATGACTCATGACTGACTTAACTAAACCAAGAACTTACAAAACTTGTTTCAATGGCAGCAGTCCATCAAGATTCGAGGGTTTCAAATCATAATGACAACCACCTGCGTACTAATGCAATGTGTACAATCATGTGTAATATGTCTTCCAATGTAACCAATCAAGTAGATGCCTCCTTGATTGATTCTCCTGATCAGATCTTCTGGTCAACAACAGATACTGGTAACTAGGCATCCAAAAACATAATTGACCGTGATCTCCTTCATCACTGCATACTACAATAATCACCTTCACTGCTGACTACAACAGATTTGCCATTGGATCATGAAAAACATGAAGTCTTTCTTCCTGCTGAAAAAACAAGGTATCTTTTTCTCTTGATTCTGGTCTTTCTCCATAAATAAGAGTATGCTCCTAGTCTTCAAATAATTATAAATAAATAGGTGAGCAGATTTCCTCTTCAAAGAACATTTCAAAACATGAGACATATGAGGAAGAGTCTGAAAGGGAATCCTGAATGGTCTGGTCTGCTAAAGTCTGAATATATTGTAGGTCATTTTCATATGATATGACAGCCAGATTGTCTTTACATTCATCAATCATGAGAAAAGAAACCTCAAATGATTCTTGAAACCTAACACAATCATAAATATCATCTACCATAAATTCACCCAGAGTTTTTTCACTTACTTGAGTAAAGATCTCATCTTGCTGTTCATAGAGGGAATGAGCTACCTCCTCATGAAGATCTAGTTCTGGTAAGATAAGGTCAGTTAGCTCTGTAACTCTGTTTTCTCCATTTGAGGTAGCCTCAACCATGCAACTCTCTTTTTCCTCATCACCATCTATCTCTCAATCTGATTTATCATCCCCATTATCTGAGATTGGAACATCATTTTCTTGCATATCATCTTTTATTTCCACCAAATCTGAAATAAAACTTCTTCTTTCATCATTTCCAACCATATGGAAATCTTCAGCCTACTGATCTATAAAGCTGCTTACAGGACTGTCATCGTTTTCAGAAAAGGAAGAAGTTCTACCATCACCTTCTTGACCATGTGCACACTGCAGATCTGCGTTAACTTGAGCTGGAACATGACTGTTCAAGAGTTGATCTATCTCATCTTCAGACAGAGGAGATAATATTTTTTGTTTTCTTCTGCTCAAACATTGATTGTCTTCATTGATTTCAAGTGAAGGAGTATATAAATTTTCCTCATACTGCTGATTCATTTCATGTAATTCATGTAGACTATCAAGAGGCCAAACTCTTTCATCTTCCACCGTACTAAAATCTTGATCATGCTGCAAATTTTCCTGATCATCTTCATGCTGCTGAAATGGGTTTTCACACATGGCTTCCTTGATCTCTTCATCCATGAAATTATCATTTTCATAATATTTTTCAAGGCTTTCAATAAAACCATCAGCGTATTTGCAACAGTCATGAACTAAATTTAATGCTGGATAAGAGTCTTCATACTTCTCAAAAGAACATGGCATGAAAACCTTTAAACAGTTAAATACAAAGCAGGCGGCAAACTTTCATACCAAGATTGGGGTTCACCTTCTAGAGTTGGCCAGGAATATCTTCATTAAGCAATCTTCAGGAAAATCAACCTTCAACTTGCGAATATGCATGTGAAATCGAACTAGATGTAAAGCAGCGTCCTTCTTACCATCATCTTTAAACGTATGCAGATTCCTTGACCAATATACCTTCGGAATTTTATTTGGAAAACCTGGGATGTGATCTTGGCTCATGGGAGCGTATCTTCTTGCAACCCGCTCCATTTTCAAAATCTCAAAGCTACTGATCTCTCTGCAGTGGAGTCACCATGAAGGATTGATTGCTGGATTCTTCAGTGAATGGAGTCGCCAGGTAAATGATTTCAGCTGTTTTCTTATATCTGCTCATTGTTCACCATCAACCATCAGATCTGAGCTTGATAGATGTACAGGGGCAAAGCAATCTTCAAGCAAACCATTTTCTCCCCGGCGGAGTTGCCACTATGTTATCGCCTAAATCTGCCTTAGGCTGAAGGAAGGCAAAATTCAGGGTAACCACAAACCATGCTCAGTCTGGTAGCTAGCCCTACCAGAACAGGAGAGGGCTCTCTCCGTGTCATGCTTAGTGAATAAATAAACAATATGGTTTGACATGACTTACAATGAATATTTATTTTAGGTTAGGTAAATAAATATGGAAACAAGAGGCAATTTTTGATAAATGACTGAGTTTTCTGGGATGTATGGGACCAACGAATAATATGAGCAGAGAATTTAACACAAAGGCATAGATTACTTCGTGAGGCAAGATAGGCGGAAAGTCTAGCAATTAAATTTGAAATAATGCGAAATGGAAAGATTGTTTAGGAGGGTGAAAAGGGCATAAATACATGAATCCTTTTCAATAGAAGAAGAACATAGAACGTGAAACTTTCCCCAAAGGTAGAGCAATAAACATGAATTCTACCTTTTCTTACTTAGAAACTTTCACTGGAAATGAACATGAATGAACTGTGAAACATAACGAAATACATATGAAACAGAAAGAGAATACATTTTCTACACTCACACCACATGAATCTCATGAGCTAGAGCCGCTGCCTTTCATTAATTCTCTGTCAAAATATACAATGAGTAACTAAGTTTCTCTCCCACAGTCTTCCAGAAATTACAACCAACCCTTTGCAAATGGTTTTACATACAATAAATAGACTTTGCCATTTGGAAATGAAACGACCCAAAGTTGGGGAGTTTTTCAAATCATTACAAACTGGAAATGGAAAGCCAACCATTAGCGATAGGTGCAGCGTTACAAAAATGACAAACTATTTAGCTGACTGCTCGCCTTCCTTTGCCACTTGGATAGAAGCCAACCTTTAGTGAAAATACTTTTTAAACTTTGCCTTAGGTGCCAAGAAAAATGTAGTGTAGATGAGTGAGCCCACTTGGAGAAAATCGCGAATCGAAATGTCGCGGAGCGGAAGTGATTTTGGCCTTTGGGTCTCTGTGCGCCGCGCCCAAAACTATATGCATCGCGCCACTTTGGAGGCAATTTTGAGGTACTTTCTGAAGTCCAAATTGTGCCAAAGTGTGCTTGTTAGAAAGCCCTTTCTGTCTACTTTCCAACCCAAGTTGAATTTCTACTTTTGGTGCTCATTTTCCCCTCCAAAAATTTAATCTCCCAAGACTGCTTCCTGTGTGTCAAAATAGGGGTAGAGAGGTCATTGTTTTGAGTGTTTTTGACTTCATGGGGACTCAAAACTTGCCCAAACTTCTTGGCCATGCACCAGCAGTCATGATTTTTCATGCTAAATCCAAAAATTTAAACCTTTCATGATTTGTAGCTCCCTATCATAAGCGTCGCGCCAGTGTAAATTTACACTGGAAAAGTTCTCCCAGTGCGCCGCGCCTCCCATGTGCACCGCGCCTTGTTGAAGGAGCCTTTTGAAGGCCTTTCTGGTGTCAAAATTGGGTGCATGATAGCTTGTTGGAAAGGTCTTTGAGTCTACTTTCTAACCCAACTAGAATGTTTCAATTTGGAGTTCATTTTCCCTATAAAAAGGAAACTATCCCAAGACTGGTAAAAATGTGCCCAATGAGGCTGCCTCAAGGCAGAGTGCTGTTGCAGTCAACTTTTGAAGATGTTCCTCAACTCCAAATTGAGCTCATGATAGCTCATTGGAAATATCTTTGTGTCTAATTATCATTTTACTCATCAAGCAAGTCATTTGGCTAACCAAGCTAGGAGAAAACGTGATTTTCCCAGGGTTACTTTAGAGGTGCATCAATTCGCCCGAGGCAATTGTATTTTTGACATTTCTCTAAAACCATGACACCTGAAGGAGGTTTTTTTGTGTTGGAATATTATGGACAAAAACCTCTCTCAATTTTCCAAAATTCATTTTTTCATGCTCATAAACATCATTTGAGTGAATTATTGAACCTTCCTCTGGCCTGCAAGTATTATTGAAGCACTTTGAGAACAACAATTTGCAAACCCTAGACCTAATGACTGAAATTAGTCTTTTCCATTAAAAGATCAAACATTGACTGTCATGGATTTTAATAAATTTGATGAAAATACCTAAGCCAACAGGTACATGACATGAGGGGAATGAACTGACAAGACCCTTCCGTCAAATTATGGCATGCCTTTAGCGGAATGCAGCTGAGTGAATGGAGCAAGACACCTAAAAATGAGATGCAGAAAGAGTTTTGATCTCTGACGGAGGACTGACAAGACCGACTCTAACACAACCTTGACATGTTGTACCTTCTAAATATTAGTCAACAATGTCCATAATTTATTAATGTCAAATGTTCTTTAGTATAAACATTTAAAGGAGACAATATTCTATTGACTACAAATTCCAACCTTAGCTACTCTTCTCCCTCTCTGTCCTATTTCAACAACACAACATTTTGGAGCATCTTTGGTTTGGTTTTCCAAGGAAGGAAGCAATTTCTCTATGGTTATTTAATTGATCACTAAATTCTATTTGAAGAGTAGCAGAGGTCTTTCTTGAAGCTTTTTTAGTCACAAAAGTTTTGATTCAAGGCAACAAGGGCAAATTCTGAGGATATCCTAAGGCAAAAAGGATTTGTTTGTGGTAGGGAAACGAGATAAATCTTGATATACCTTTGATTTGGCTTGGAAAGAAAGGATCAGATTTACTAAGGCTTACTTGGTTACCAAAATTTTGGTTCATAGTGGCAAAGTCTAGTTCTATGGATATCATGAAGCAGCAAATGATATCTCTTGGGTTTACCTGGTCACCGACATCTTGACTGAGGGAGATCGAGGTAGCTAAGGCCCTATCTAAGTCATAAAGGCCTTATTGTGGATGGATCAACAAATAAATTCACTTTGGAAACCCTCTCGAATTTCCTGTCGCTGACTAGAGACACATTAGGGCATGGTCTAAGGTTGATTTTTTCTTCGTAAGGCTACTTAGGTTAGTGACACCACCCTAAATCCATCCTAAGCATGTTTAGGGTAGCAGTCTGGGGATTAATCATTCTCTGAAGTAGTAAGGGCCATCTTTGGTCTTTTAAGAGGTAGCAGACCATAGAGGTATAACAATGATCATTTAATTGGGTCTATATCAAGAATCAGTTAGTAATAAGTAACAACAGGATTTCTGAAGCTTACTATAAGGTTAGGATTAGATCTAGTAGACCAGTACAATAGCTAAATACCTTAATAGTCAATTGTACTTGTCACGTGGAATGAGTCGATCTTGCGGACAAGATAGACCTTCCTAGAATCTAAAGAAGACCTAATGACAAGCAAACCAACCAGACACTATCTTTCTCTAAATGTGCTTTTATAAATAATGGCAAACAAGTGTGTTTAAGGCCTACCTTATGTCCAACGCAAGTTTGGGGATGCCTTCGCTCCTTTGATCCAAGTGAGTTCCTTTGTCGTGAACCTGCAAACACAAACAAGGCAAACGATTAAATAGCACCTGAATAACCAGTATTATAAAACATATTTAACATGAAAGTCAAGGAGTCCATGAAACAAATAACATGAGATACTTGTTGAGAAAAATGAGCCCGATTGTATTAATTCAAAAGAAGAAGAACTTTACAACCTTTGCCTTGACGCTGTACAAGCTCCTCCCAGGGTCCAACAAGAAGTCTCCTCTACTTTGACAAGCTTCACTCACTCCCCAATGAAACCAAAAAGGTATGTGATCTCTCCTCTTAAGCTCAAATAGGAAGTCTTGATTTCACCAGCATTTACCCTAAAAAATGTTCAGCTTCTAACCTTCCTAGCCACTAACCCAATGCCTCAATTTATAGTGCAATGGAGGGAAGTTACTAGGTCCTCCCTCAAAGGGATAGAATCCTCCTTCAAAGGGATAGCTCCTCCTAACAAGGGATTAGATCCTTCTCTTTTGGGATGCATGAACCACTTTGGAGCGAACAATCCACGTCAAAATTCCTTCTAGAAACATCTAGAATTAACCCAAAGTGAGTTTTTTAAGATACAAATTGCGCCTTTTGACTTTCACAGGGGTACGCACCCTCCCCTTTACATACAAAGCATATAAGTATGCAGGTACTCTAAACAAAAGGTGCGGGCCCGCAGGAAAAAGTGAGAGAAAGTGCGGAACTAGAGTTACATTGCTTTTTTATGTCTTTCTCTCATTTCCAAAGCTTGTTTTGAAGAGCTGAGGTCTGAGACTTGCTTAGGAGGCTGGTATAGGTGGTGGTAGACCCATACTAACTGCAAATAATCAAGGTGACGATATTTTTGTATAACAGGGTGGTCATTAGAGTGCTTGATATACCACATTAATCCGCGATCCTACAACATGTTCACCAGTGTAGCCTTTTTAATATTATCATCCACGACACCCTGTGCTTCCCTTAATGCTCTTACCATGAACCAAAATTGGTCTGGATCTTCATTCCCTACTCTTATGAATACCGGTAGTTTAATCGTGCTCACCATACTAAACTATGGATGTGGCAGAGGTGGAGTGGCTGGAGATGGAGGCGATAGGGGTGAAGCAGGTGATGGTGTGGGTGGAGATGGTAAACACGAAATTTGTTGCCTTATCAAACTAATCGCGCTTCTCGGAGAAACCTTCGTGAGCTCGTCCTTTCTCTCCCACAAGGGTGAAATTAAGGGACTATTTTCTAATTCTTCACTGCTTCTGCTTATGTAGATCTTTCTGCTCTGCGTAGTCCCAAACATTAATTTATTCGCATAACCGCTTTTCACACAATAGCATCTTAATCCAAGTGTTCAAAGATTCAACGTACTTACCTCATGGTCCCTTGAGAAAATGTCGCTCTGCCTCACTGTAGCTAACTATCATGTCTACCGCAAACTCAGTGATAAATCCTCCTATTATTCGGTCGAGCCAGTGGTCCACAACTCATGCTATCTTATCTTCTGAGGATTCTAGTCTGTGCACTAGTTCTGGAGTCCACACTATTGGCTTGTCAAGCCTACACCTTCCCTGGCTGTCTGCTAACTTTGTGATCCACTCATACAGCTCAGATGGAAAAGATGCAAAGAAAATTTCATGGATTTCAGTGTATAAGTAGCGATCCAACAAATGCTCCTTAGATACTCATGGATTTCTATTTTCCTGTGCCACAAACTCGTGAATCCACTTGTCCAACCACTCTTCAATTTCTTTATTTGTGGGGTTCCAGTGGCACGACTTCGTACATCCTTTATGCAGATCCCAGTCCCGGCAAAGGAACCATTTGTTGGCTTGTATGGGCCTGACCCAGGTTCAGAGTTGATTTAGCCAAGCAAATCCCAGTACTACTGGCCCTTTCGGCAACAGTCCATGGAGTGCAGACTAAGGTCTCACCCGAAGTAGTATGGGAGGGTGCTAGAACCAATTTTCCACACCGTGGGGATGTTTGATGGGCTTTTGGAGGTCCGCGGTCTGACCTGTCACTATGCGCACTTGCGATCCCTTCGCGACCTGCGGTGCAGCTTCTACATAGCCCTACTCGGGGCGCGACCCATGCAATCCCCAAGATCCTTACTATTTAAATGGTTACTTAACTTGTGTGTGTGAGATTTATGGTTATTACGACATAATCAATAATCATATTTGTGGGCCCAATACATAAACGGGTATAAACATAAAGAATATAATGCACAACAATTACACAGAATTAGGATAAACTTCTCTTTATTAACTTTCTGTCCTGATTATAGACTCGACCCTGCCCTGCACACTCAGCTCCAGGGGTCTGCGCACTTAGCTGCAGACTCTACTAGGCCTCTACGCACTCAGCTGCAGAGCCTCTTCCTACTACTACAACCCAAGACACTTAAAATTCTACTCTAAGCTCGAACCATTCCTTCGCTATTCTCTCTATCCATCCCTTATTAACTAACTTTACAACTTAGAGCCTCTCTCTATTTATACAATCCCATGGTCCACGGACCATGGATAGGCCAACTTTATACTATTTTACAATACAATTTTTAGGGTGAACAACCCTATGACTCAATTGTACATTTCGCTCTTCGCGCCCGCAATTCACAGAGTTTTACAACATATTTGACCAAAACTTGGGCTTTGAGCCCCAAAACCTATTGTTGGGGGGATTCCATGCCCAACATGGTGCAACCAGCTACAGCAGTTTGACATCCTTTTCTTCAGATGGCCCCTGGATATGAGGTATATGCAGTGCGTTCATGTACTTATTTTGTTATGCATTGTGCTATATAGATCCCTATTTGATGCTTGATGTGGGATCTTGTTTCTTACTCGTTTTCATCATTCCTGCTTGATGTGATGCGGAATCATCCGTGTGATGTACTTGTTGTCATGATTTTCCATGTTTTATTCGAGATCCCTTTCTTGTATGTTGATGGGATACTCATGTTGTTGTGATGTATGTTTGCATTGAGATCCTTTTTATTCCATTTGGCAGGATGCTCTTGATCATCATGCATGAGTTTGTGTCATACTGATAGGAGTCCTTTTGACTGAGAGTTCCTATAGCAGAACATCTCTTCTGCGTGAGGGAATTTTCCTTGTATGATAGCGAAGTCACCTCTTATGTTCATCATCACTATTGACAACACTTAGTGTAGTGGCGCACACCATCTTGACACCGGGGCTCGAAGACGTAGCCCTCCTGGATGAACTCCATTATCAGCGTCTTGTTATTTTATGTTAGTGATGATTGTCATATTCCCCTTCTTTACAACATGCAGATGTATTCATTTATGTTCTTTTAAAAATGAAATTTAACACATCACAAAAGTACAAGGTCTTGGAAGGGTCCTTTGTCCCACCCGAACATGGATCAAAGGGTTAGCTAGTGGGGGCAGACTGTTAGCCCTGACCCCCGACCACATGAACCATATGACCACCATTCAGGGCTAAAGTTTTGGCACTTAAGAGTTATTGGTGCAATTAAGGAGGCGATAATTTGCCCCTATTTCAGTAGGAATCCCTCTTGTCCCAGGAGAAATTGTTGCTCGATAGATCTTTTAAAGGTGGAATTCGTAGAACAGTCAACGGGTTTTGCCTATTTGTAGGACAAATAGTAGAGCTTGGCTCCAAGAAGCATATCTTGCTCAGTTTTTAACCTTTTTGAGCTCATAAAGAGCCTAGATAGGGGTTTTTGGGTGTTTTGGATTCAATGAAAGCCTCAGATTTCTAATTTAAGCACTGTTTGATGAAATGTTTCAGAGTCAAGTCCATTAGTGCTAAATATGGGAGAGTTTTGAAGCAATATAGGCATATTTTAGCATGGAAAGAGCCTAGTTAGAGGATTTCCAACCTTCCAGTTTCTTCTATAGTGGCTATTACTTCAATAGAGCAACTATTTTTAGTATTTTCTAAATGTGTTTATGAGATAATCCCTTTTCAACACTTCATTGTGAAGTAGTTGTATGTTTATGCTTCTTGACTTTAGGTGGAGTACAAGGAGCTATTGTGAGAGAGTCCTTTTTTATTGACAATCATGACTTTCTATAGGGATTCATATTTTTGAGAGAGAATTATTTGTAGGAGAAACAAGACACTCCAGATTCAACAAGTTTTAATGTGCTCATTTGTTGCTGAAATCAATATAGCAGACTATCCATTGGAGTAGGGCCCGAAGACATAGCACATGAGGGGTGAACTTTTTTATCACTTGCTGGTTTCTTCTCTTCATGTTTATCATATTGAGTTGCATAGGAATTGTTTCACTTTTAAGGTCATGTGAAAACTTAAATAATCATCTTTGAAGAGTTTGTGAAACTAATTTTACATTTAAAGACCCAAGTTTAACAAGCTTGCAAAGTCTCAGAGGACGATCAAATATTTCTTCCATTTTCAGATCATGTGGTATCAGAGTGGGTTCTGACCAAATTACAAGTATGGGAAAGAAACTGAAGCGTGAAAGAATCCAAGAGTTGGAGGAGATTAATATATCTCTTTGAATGGAGAATGTCGAGCTAAGGAGGTTGCTTGAAGTTGCAGAGGAGGAGAAAAGGCAAATGCACATGTAGTTGCAACATATAGTGGAGGAACATACTAGTGAGTGTTCCGTCATGGAAGCAGCAAAGAGTCCCTTAAATATGAAACCAATTTGTGGGCATGGTTCGTACACAGGATATGGATCCTATGATGAGAATCATGCTTGCAAATTTTGTCGGCATATGAAAGATTCTCCCTATGTGTTAATTGGTAAAAGTGGTTGGCTAGAGACATCATCCACCTCTTCATCAACATCTAAAACAAAAAAGGTGGGTGGTTGGCCAAATGAGATAATTAGTGTTTTTGGTTTTATTCCTTCAGTTAATGTTGATAACAAAATATTTTGCGGCTTTTGAAAATCATACCAAGGGGATTGCTATGCAGTTTTTAACCCAGATGGGTTATGATGGAAGAGGCCTCAGAGCCAATGGCCAAGGCATCATTAATCAAATTGAAGTGAAGGAACTACCATGGTATGAAGTATTAGGTTATGACCATGAAGAAATTGGAGGGTGCTCCAAAATTGTTGAGGAAAATAAATTGTCAGGTATGGAGTTCATGCCAAAGGGCCTCCTATGAAGTGATGGTAGAACACACCATGATGGTAGTGATAGTGAAAAGTTATCTCTGCAGAGAGATGAAAATTCTAAGGGACATTCCAAGTCCAGTTCTTCTCATCAAATCACAGTCCAAAAGACAAGTATAAGTATCATGGGGATTCCATAAATGTTTGTGATTTTGATTATTTATGAGAAATGTTTCCTTGTGCATTTTGTGACACATCTGACCATTGTGTGGATGATTGTGAGCAACGTAAGGTAATGGTAAAGAAAATGGATCAAATCCTTAGGACAATATATGAGGAACCTCTCTCAGGTATGAGGACTTGCTTGTCGAAGGGCAAGCATAAGCATTTTTGTACCCATTGTAGCATAAATGGGCACTAGAATGAAAATTGTTGGAAACTCTATCCAAAAACTTTGTCCCAAGAAAGAAAAATAGGTCATGTGATCCCTTGTAAGTGAAGAAAGAGGTGGCAAAGTGGAAATTGATGTAGTTCTTGAATTATCCTTTGACACAGATCAGATGCATAAAGATAACCCATAAGCCTGGTTAGGAAAAGAATGGGTAGACTATTTTGTACAATTAGCCTACTTTGTAATATTGTAATAACTTGTTGTATATTCCAATTTGGGTACTTTGTAAAGTGAAGTCATGTACAAATCACTTATTTACAACAAGTGTATGTTCTTTGGCATGTTATGCTATTTTGGCTTGATGATGAGTTAATTTGTATGGGACTTTTGGGATGAGTATTTATATTTCATTTAGCATGTCTACAATTGTGTCAAGAAATCACCTATACAAGTATTTCTATTTGAATCTTGTTTGTGAATTTGATATTTGGTAAAGATTGTGAAACATATGACCATAGAAATGTGAAAAAATCTAAGCATGTCAATAAACAAATGCAACCAGTGCATATAAGAGTATAAGTTTAGCTTGAGGACAACAAATAAAAGAACAAAGTGATGCATGGCAAACATAGTTGCTTATGATTTCTAGGTGGAAGATCAAGTTTGGTTTCAGCAAAGAGAGATTTCAAGGTGAATATTGTTTGAGCCAAGAAAGATGGTCATGAAGATAAATTCCAGATTCCATCAATTGCAGAGTTTATTCCTTCTTATTTAGAAGAATTGCAGCAAGCCCCAATTCTTGTCAAGAGGATAAGGACTTCACGTAGAGGCAAGGTGGAGTACCTTGAATAGGGCTCAAAGGCACCAATTAAAACATAACAAGAATGATTGAGATCAAGAAAGTAATGGATTTGTTTCCTCACTTATTTGTTGATTGAAGATAAACTTTTGGAGGTCCAAAAGTTCCCAATGGGGAGGTATGATTTGGAGATAAAAAATAGGCTCAAAAATGAAAGTGCTCAGATTCTCCCAAAACTAGATTCAAATTGTAATGTGTGTCATTCTAATTCTAATGTCGTTTGAATCACCTCAATCCGACATTGTATGAGAAAGTTATGTCAGTCTCAAGTTTTTGTCCAACAACTAAAACGTCAAGCAACAAGGTTGACTGGGTTGCTGACTTGGTAGTCCATACATGTAACTTCATCAGCTGACTGTGAAGGTTACGGTGTCAGATGGGCCAATCCTATTTTGACACATAGCAACATTGTATAGGTCAAAGTGGTGCAGTTTTAGTGGTTGGTTTGTGTTTGGGTGTGGTCAATGGTGAGGCACCATGTGGCCCAATTAGAGAGTGCATTGTGGCCCTCTGTGATTGGATAAAAAAAATTAATAGGCCCAAGGGCCCAGCAGGGTTCGAATCCTTGACCTTATGCAACACAAGTCCATTTATTACTGCCAATCCACCACAATATTTCTTACTAATTATTGGTCGCCTTTTATATTTAAAATGGTGCTGTCAAAGCACTTGGGGGCAAGGGTCATGCAGTGAGCCCTGACCCGTGGTCATGTTTGCCACTATATGTCCCCAAGAGAAGCAAAGAGGGGTGGGATGGAAATCCCAACCCCTCGTTTTTTGCACACTACATGACCTACGGTGGAAGGGAGTGGGGCGGGGTGGATAGGCCTTGGCCCTGGGTTTCATGTGTTACCCACAACCAAAAACATACACATACGAGGGCCAAGTTGGTGATTAGCCCCGACCCCTGACCGTATTGACATGCACATTGACCGTTCTAACCAGAGCGGAGGGCTTAGCCTGCGTGGGAAGGTAGTTATCCCCGGCCCCCAGCCACATGAACCATACGATCACCCTTTAGGGCTAAATTTTTCGGTGCTTAAGAGTTATTTCCGCAGTTAAGGAGGTGACAATTTGCCCCTTTTTCGGTAGGAATCCTACCGTTCCTAGGTAAAATTGTTACTCAACAGATTGTGTAAAGGTGGAATTTGTAGAATAGTTAGCACATGTTTCCAATTTGTAGGATAGATAGTAGAGCTTGGCTTCAAGAAGGATATCTTGCTTAGACTTTAACCTTTTGAGCTCAAGAAGAGCCTAGATAAGGGTTTTTTAGTGTCCTAGACTCAATGGAAGCCTTAGATTTCTTATTTGAGTATTGCATGATTGAATTTTACATTTTCAGTTCCTTTAGTGCTAAAGCGAGAGAGAGTTTTCAAGCAGGATGAAGGCATATTTGAGCATGTAAAGAGCCTAGTTAGAGGTTTTCCAACCTTTCAGTTTCATCTACAACAACTGTTACTTCATTATAGAAACTATTTTTAGTATTTTCTCAATGTGCTTATGAGAGAAGCCCTTTTCAACACTTCATTGTGAAGTAGTTGTATGCGTATGTTTATTGATTTCAGGTGGAGTGCAAGGACCTATTGTGAGAGAGTAATTTTTCTATTGACAATAATGACTTGCTGTAGGGAGCCATATTTTTGAGTTAGAATTCTTTGTATGAGAAACAAGCCACTCCAGAGTTAACAAGTTGTAATGTGCTCTTTTGTTGCCGAAATAAATATAGCGGTCTAGCCATTGGAGTAGGTTTTGGAGACATGGCCCATGAGTGGTGAACTTTGTTATCACTTGTTTGTTTCTTCTCTTCATATTTATCATATTGAGTTGCATATGAATTGTTTCACTTTTAAGTTCATGTGAAAACTTAACTCATCATCTTTGAAGAGGTTGTCAAACTAATTTTACATTTAAAGACCCAAGTTTATCAGGATTTCAAAGTGTCAGAAGATGATGAAGTTTTCTTCCATTTTCAGATCATTCAGTTTGGTGCGAAGTGGCTTATGCAGTTGAGTTTGTCCTTCACATGTGTCTCAGTACAACATTACATGCTTTTGAGCATGTTATTTTATCTTTTCCATCCATTGTTGGTTTCAGTGATTAGTATGTTTTGTTTAGGTTTGGCCCTACTATAGGCTCTATTGTGGGTGCGGTGTTCTTCATGAATTGTTGCAAGTGTGCTATAGTTTTCGGTGCAGAGTTTAAAGGGAGATTGTCTTATAGGCCTTTATTAAGTGGTTGAGCAAGTCCCTCTGTGACGTTGGTCTCAATATATTATTTCTCTATTTTTTTTATTTGGATTTTGAATTGTAGTGTTCCTAGAGTGGTGTGGGGTGCCCTAAGGTTAGGCCAGGGTGACCAATTGGAATACTAAAAACAACAGGGTGGTGTGTGATTTTTCCTGTGGTGGATTCTTGTCTTTGGTGGGTCAAAGTGACAAAGGGTTGGCAACAAACGACTTAATCCCCCCTGTGGTTGTAGTTGGAAGCGGTCGACAATGTTAGGGAACTTGTAGGCAAGTAGGAGGGTGGTGGTTTTGATGGTGGGTTGACCTTCCAATGAGGTGCTACGAGTTGGCCGCTTATGGGACATTTTTTATTAGACATTGTGGTGCTAGGGAATGTATTGACAACGGGTCACTTGAGTGGTGTTAGGGTGTGCTAGTGGCTAGGGGATTTTAGGCACGGTGGTGGTTAATCTGCCTTGGCAGCTAGGGCATGGGCTAGAAACTATAGTGTGGTTCGAGCAAGGTTTTCACTGAGGGGATCTTGCATCGTTAGCGAGGCTTATCCTAGAGAGGGGCAGGTCCCCATGGCCAGGGGGTGGTGCATCATGTGGAACAAAAGTATGATAGCGAGGAGTTGGAGTAGTGTAAACATCATCTCCCCTAGGCTTGTATACCCGCCTCCACCTTTTGACTTGCTTCAAGAAAAGAATTGTGTAGTGACAACAACCGTAGAACAACTTGCCAAGGATCATCATAATGACTGGAATGGGATCATTGGATTTATGAATGATCTCTAACATAACGAGTGGCATATGCTAGTTCAGTTAGTATCCCTTCATAGAGGTCAAAAGCATCTCCAAGAGTGGTTGGACAACTTTGAGGCACATGTACATGAGGTATTTTTCCAACCGAGGGGCGATGGTCCTGATGACCCAACTCCAAGAAATAAGGCACTTAAAATCACTACAAAATGTGTTTTGATTTTGGCACAATTTTGGTCTACTTTGGGCAATCAGTCTTTGGTCCTCTAGATTTCTCTTTTTAATGTCTATGAACATTTGTCTTTAGCAATTGGCTAACCAATTTGGTAGGAGTGAGACCAATATTATTTTGAAGCTATACTCCTCATGATGTAAATTTTCCTGGAATTAACTGAAATTATTGACTCACAAAAAATAAAAGATGATATTTAGGATAAATATTAAGAATTTTTATGGTATATAATTAATTGAAGTCATTATAATAATAATAATTTAATTTTAAAGTTATGACCATGCTAGATGCTAAATTTGTGTATGAGACCTCTTTATTTATGGGAAAAGAGACTCTTTTTTACATTGTAATATGGCTACTAAACAAGATAGAAGTGTGCATACCCTATCACCCTCAATATGTTACTTGCGATAAATTAAACAAGGGAGAAAATTACAACATTGCTCCAAACCATCCAAACTAAATCCAGTTCACAGTTGTCATATATATATATATATATATATATATATAATATATAATATAGACAAAATAATATTTTTCTCCAGAATTTGTTGATATAATTTCAAGTGAGAATGTTATTTTTTTATTGCTTGAAATGCATTTTTGAATGCATAAATGGATTCAACACCTTGAAAAACCACTAATGCAGTCAAATTCTACATATTGAACTACTTAAACTCAAGTTTTTAAAATTTTCTTCTAGATTTTGGTTAAAATTAACAAAAACAAATTGTCATAAAAAAATGTCATCTCGTCTATAAGTTAGAATAGATATATATATATATATATATATATATATATATTCAATTCATTAATTAGTAGAAAGAGTTTTAAAAGAAAATCATAATAAAAATTTTACCATTTTCAACGATGTTATTTAACTATTCAAAGTTTTGGAGTTCTTTTGCCGAAATCAACCAAATAATTATTAGTTAGATTGTGATTTTTTGTTATTTAAATGCATAACAAGATTCATTAAAAAACACTTTGCGAAGAGTTCACAAATCAAATTTGTGGTTCTAACAAATCTGACCAAATTTTTAAGAAAATTTGACCAAAAAATGTACTAAATAAACTTTACAACATAGAAAAAATAGACTATAATATAATATTTAAATTTAATTAAATTTAATATTTTTTTAATATATAAAATATATTATTTTTAAATCAATTTAAAAAATGTTATATCAATAAAAAAGTTGAAGATTTCTTATAAAATATAAATTTGAAAAATATAAATGAATATTTTATTTTCTTTTAAATAATATAAACGTTGTTTAAATATGCTATGTTTTGGAGTTCTATTGGAAAATGGCAAAAGTTTTTTTTGTCCATTTTTTTTTGTTATTTAAAATGGGCTTTTGATTGGATATATATGGATTTAGCACCCTGAAAACCCTATAGAGCACTCGGATTGTGGAGATTTTACAACTCGAACTTATGATTCTAAAAAATTCCTACTTAATAATGAACAAATTAAATGAAAAAATACGCTGGAAAACTCTCCAAATAAACTATGACAATAATATATCATATAAATAATATAAAATAATATATTCTATTTGTTCTAATTTATTATATTGTTAATATAGATAAATATCTTCAAACTTGTATCATTAATATTATCCATTATCATGCATTTATTAGATAAACATGGCCCAGATTTTAAAACTATGCAAAGTTAAGAGATGAACATGGACAAAATCTTAAAACATTCACAAATAATCAAATTTGACTCCGCTAACATATAAATTTTTTAATTTTAATTTTATTTTATTTTTTAATTTATTTTATTAATTAATTAATTATTTATTTTATTTATTTATTTTTATTTTTTTTCTTTTTTTCTTTTTGTAAATCAATATATTCGGCTGGCATAAAAGATACACATCCGAAGTTTCAAAAAATAGGTGGTCTCACCCCAACTAGGTTTGTTGACCACTATATGAAAGAGGTGACAAAAATACAAAAAGGATGCTAGAGACATAGTCCTAGCCCGAGAGGGCTAGTGACTCCAAAAACAAGTAATACCAAGAGGGCACCTGTGATCATGCTATTCATCATAAGTGATGGAAGTTGGGTTATCCGGGGTTGTTCCCGGAGGAGGAGGAGGGCAAAAGGCGCATTGGACATACCCTTCAAAGTAAGCCATCCATGACTCTAGCTCTTCCACCTTTTCGGAGAGCAGGTTCTGGCCACGCCAAACCACCACCACTCGCTCACGAACCTGACACTGGAAGTAGTGCATTTTGTCCAAGGTGGTTGCCAGCTCTACATGTTCCCCCCTTTTGATTCTCTTGGTTGCTTCCATCTAATCTAGTAAAGGCTATATTAATTCTTGATGATTCTCCAGGTAATAGTGCTGAATTTCTAGCAGGTTAGTTTCAAAGCATCTTCCAAACCCACAACTCCTCTTCCCACCGCGCTTCGTTCCTCCCTGCCTTTGAGCCTACGGAGGTCACCCACCTTTCCTCGTCACTTTCCCGCAACCTCCACGTCCCCCTCACACACCATTGGCCATCCACCTAGAACATCCCGCGAACTTGCCTCTGCGACTCGACCCAGCACCCTCCTGCCCCGAATTCATTAGTGGGATGGCCAATTCTGGGTCTTCACGTCTCATCAGGCTATGCTTCGCAGGGAGCAAAGACCAACCATGCCATAGGAATGGCCTCATCCAGAAGGGGTTTGTGATACCACAACAGTCACTAAAAATAGGAAAGTCGGAGAAAGCCACCCACTGACAATGTGAGCTTGGCACCAAATCACCGTCATCTCCTCTCTGAAATCCAAACCCTCTCGTCACCCAGGCAAGAATGTAAACCACCAATACCTCTCCCGAAGCAGCACCTTGCTTCCCAATACCCTTTGTGTTGGAAACCTAATCCTCAATGGGTTAGTGTGGAAGCCGAATGGACGAAAGGAGTCCAAGAGACCTTGGGATGTGAAACCCAACGGTCACAACATGTACTATAAATGTAAATCATTTGTTAATAAAAATCATACTCTCATGTTTTATCCTTCATATTCTATTGCTGCCCATGTGTGTTTGACATGGTATCAGAGCAGGCGTATTCCTGCCCTGCATAATTAATTTGAGCCATTTGTTTTATGGCCTTTCTGTGCAGTTTATTTCTGCCATGAAATTCATGAATATTTTCTCATGAATATTTCTTCAGCGCAATTTTAGCTGCAACCTGATTATACTGCTGCTGGTGTCTGCTCTCCATATAGAAGCGCCTCCATACCCCTGATAATGCCTGCACTGCTCCTCCATATAATTAGTTGTTCCTGACACTGCATGTGCTCTGTCCTGAGAATTTTCTACCTGAAATCCGCTGCTGACTAACATCACTGTCCTTTGTCATTCTGACCTGAGCATTGTCCTCAATGCCTCTATCCTCTGAAGGATTAATTTGGTGAATGATTACTTGATCCAGAGCGGAAGGCATAAGAACGCCTCTATTGAATCGACATACCATTGGTAACATAATTATTTTTCATGCTGCTTGAAATACGTTTGCTGCTTTGAGTATTTGTACAAATCAATGCGTTTTTCAAATAAATGTTGCTCATGATATGGAATGTAATGGTATCAATTCATATCAATGAACGACTGTGGTATCAATGCGTTTCAAATGAATGACTGTGGTATCAATGCGTTTCAAATAAATGACTGTGGTATCAATGCGTATCAACGCTATAGAAGAATATGACACTGCTTCAACTATGAGAGACCAGGATCTTGTGTAGCATATTACTGAACTGGAAGTGGTGGCGTCCACCCTGGCTAATGGTTTGGAAAAAGAAGAGCTCAACAATGAAAAATTGGAGAATAAATTGAAAGGCAGAGCACAAGTTCTCCTGAAGTTACGATCGTGCCATCAGAGTCCATTAAGGCGGTGTGTAAGTTGAAAGGAATCTTGGTATCAGAGGATTCTTGATATGATATTATTTTTCATACAGAATACAATATTACTTTTCATCAATCTTAAGCCACGCAGTGAGGATTATGGTCAATAGCTCCTGGGCCTCCGAAGAATATATTTTTACCCCATGCTGGATCACTACGTGGAACGTATAGCGCCGTATAACATATGGGCTTCTTTACAATAACGCAATATTCGGGATCAAACTCAGCCCTCCTGTGATCAAACAATTGTATGGCCCTCGTATATGCGGCAAAACCATCTTCTTCTGCAGCAAAGCGACCACTACCCATCTGCGTCTTAGTCATGGGCCCCGTGGGTCTTGAGGTATGGCAAACTTCCCCTCCAACATCGAAATGAGACGCACCATGACCAAGCCGAATGAACAATGAGGTCGGCCAATGACCTATATTCTCGCCGTTGAAAAATAAAGCCCATACCAGACCTACGTGTCACATCCTTCGGAGGTCAAGCATTAGAGAAATCTCATGTTGTGCCCCTCCAATGTCCGATACCGACCCCAATTGTGTAACGTCAGGTCGAATGTCGGTGCCATTAGTTGCCACAAATCCTGGACATTCTAGATCATAGCATCCATTTAAAAACTCTTGGTTGTTTCCTTCAAGCGGTTCATTTCGGCCATTGGCATCAAATATTTCATCTTTGATGCAAGCAGTGGTATATATTTGTTGGAAAGTCTGTTGAACTTTTGAGGGTTGTATTGATAATGTGTTGTAGTGATTCTCGGTCCTGGAGTGTTGCTTCTGATCTAAAATTTGCAGTGAAAAAGTGGCATATATGCAATAGTATGGTGAATACGGTGTCTTAACAATTTCTGTTGGATTGTGGTACTAGACAGTGTATACTCTGCGTTTGTTAGAAGACTTATTGGTATTATATGGTATGTATGCTGTGCTATATTGATCGATGAATGTTTTCTTTGGGAGTTGAATTGTTTTGAAGGGTTGCGTTGTCATGGAAACCTATTCCTAAAAGTCCGATATATGCCACCTTTTTTGAAGCCTTGCAATAGTTTGCATTATATACACATCATTTGAAGCATTGAAAAGTATGAATTGTGCATTGGAATGTGCATATGCCTGAATGGGGCGAGTATTCTCTAATCTCCTGGAGGTTTTCCTGAAACTATGCATAGTTGGAAGGCTCTTGAAAGGTCATGGTAAAATGTTATGGTATATATGACCAGCACTATACAGTTTGCTAAGTATTTGGACATGTAAGGAGGTCTATCACTGCTGTTTCAGCATGCTAGAGATTCATTCCAATGCCCATGACATGGTGTTATAATTATTGAAGTTTTGATAGCCATCATTTCTGATTTGAAAGTGAAGGAGTACTTGAAGGATCCAAGCAAGTTTGCAGTTGTTGTTGCCCCAATTGTGGCATTGTATTTAAAACCCATTGTAGTTTCTGTCTACATATATATATGCATTGATTCCCTGATTCATTTGTTGCACATTTATACAAGATATTGTTGTGTACTGTGAGTGGATATTACTTTTCTGCATTAAGTAATAATTGTGATATGTTTTTAAGGTGTAAATCTGACATTGAAGAAAAATGGCCAGAATCAGTGAAGTATTAGAGTTCATGAAAACTCTTATACAATCTACTATTGATGACACATTACAAATCAACATAGGATCTCTCTTAGAAATTCATACATGTCTACAAAATGCACAGAAAAAGATTCATTTTTTGCAGCTTGAATCTCAGCTACAACAAGAAGAATTACAGCAGTGGAGTCATCATTCTGAATCTGTTTCTGTTCAGAACATTGAGACAACCACCCATCAGCAGCAAGTCAATATTGTTACCATTCATTCAAATAAAGAAATAGTTGTACATGCAGATGCAGAAACTCAGTCTGCTCTTCCCAAGCCCATCATCAGAACTTGGGAACAACTTGTCCACAACAAGCACATAACCGGTCTTGGATATGACAAGGATTTGTCCTTTCATATTCCAAACTACTCAAAGCCCATTCAGTTTCAGAGTACTGAATTTATTCATGACAGTTCACCTGCTCCTCATGATAGTTCACCTCCAGCTGTTCCAGATTCTACTCCTCTTCCACCGCAACAACAACAACAACATATTGTGAAATTCCAACACTGTGATCGAGTTGGCCATCTGAAAGATCACTATTTTGATCTTCATCCATGTAAGCACTGTCATAAAACTAGCCATCCTTCACACAGATGCTTCAAAAACAAACGTCCTGCAAGAACAAAGATTCATCTTGGATGGATTGTTTCTTGGCAATGGGCATCAACAACCAAGAAGATATTCCAAACACATGTCAGAACTTGTTCCAGAGTATTGAAAAGTCTTGCAGCTGAGTTTTCTCCATCATCTCACCTCGTATCTGATAGGGGGGGAAATGATGGTCATCTACAAGCTTCAAAGCCACATCAAGCGAGCCTGAGCCACAACCTCCCACACGCGTTTCAGAGTTGTAGCCAGAGACAAAGATGCCTGTGAACATGCCTTCAGTTGGTAATCTGGGACACTTCCTCTAGCAAAAGACTTTAGCTTCTTGCCAGTTTCGGAAGAATTCCAGGAACAAAATTGAGAACACTTCCTCTAGCAGAAGACTCCAGCTTCTTGCCAGTTTTGGAAGAGTTCCTGGAATTGCATTAAGCATCCAAGAGTTGTTGGTCATCCTTAAACCATCACAGGTTGCGACTTCCCTTTTTAGGTTGAAGTTCTCCCTTTTATGCGAGGTGAAACCTCCCTTTCATGGTTGAAGGTTTCCCCCTTCAAAACAATAGGAGCACTTCCCCTAGCAGAAGACTTCACCTTCTTGCCAGTTTTGGAAGAGTTTCGGGAACTACACTAAGCGTTCTAGTGTTGGTGGTCATCCTTAAACCACCGGCCTTTATACCAACATTTGAGAGAGCACATTCAGCCTAGTGTTGCCATGCATTTTTTGCACATTTTGTATTACAACTCTCTTCTTGGACTCATACATAACCCTTTGGATTAAGGGGGGGAATGTTGGACACCTAATCCTCAATGGGTTAGTGTGGAAGCCGAATGGACAAAAGGAGTCCAAGAGAACTTGGTATGTGAAACCCAAGGGTCACAACATGTACTATAAATGTAAATCATTTGTTAATAAAAATCGTACTCTCATGTTTTATCCTTCATATTATATTGCTGCCCATGTGTGTTTGACACTTTGCCACTCCACCAATTGATTCCACCATAGAAGTGGCTAGACAAAGCGCCAAGGTGGTCAAATTCCAGGTTTAGAGTAGTCTAGATGAATCTCACTCCGACCAAAGAACACCAACACCCTTCTCATTGAATACTTCGACACTAAAACCCAATGAATTGTAGGAGATCAGCTCTCCTTCCCCCAGTATGCACCGAAAACCACAAGAGCCACACACTGTGGCTCCACTCAGCGCACCAGAGACTTCGCCTGTGCATCCACTTTCTACACCCACCAGAGAACCGAAATCACATACCTTCCAAATTCAAAATGAACCAAAAAATCCAAGTGGTTATTGTTATCTCAATCCGTGTTGCACTAGACTAGAAAAGCCCGAGGAACCCTTCTAGGGACAGGCACAGGACCAGACAACCTCGGTTGAACTCGGAAACAAAACACTTCCAATGCCTCCAAAACCACAATCCCAGACTCCTCTGCCTTCATTGTTGTGCATAAAACCACTTAGATGCGTGAAGCTAAACCACTACCTCAACACTAATGTTGTTCAAATTACCCATCCGTCGCCTTACAACATCTTCTCCACCACTTGACGAGGCGTTGGGTTGTTTCACACGCTCGGCATTACTCATCTCTGATCACTTAATGAATTGAGGGGATTGAGGGGCTGGTCCCCCTTCCACTTGCTGCATGACTACTAACATGGGCCACGAGGAGCCACACGGTCCTAAGATCTTATCAAGTCGAGGAGCTAAGATGTAATTTTCACTATAATTTAAATATTATATACTTTAAAAGTAAATTATATATTAATATATAATTTTATATTATTACTATGATTTATAAAAAGTTAGAGTTTTTAATTAAAATCTCGAAAAATCATTTTTGGTTAAAATTATGACCTCAATCTTATTGTAAATTTATTTAAAATACATTTTTCATTATAAGTATAGTTTTAACATTTTGAAAAATAGATTTTATAAATTCCAACCCATTCAAATAATATTTTATTAAAATTTTATTCCAATAATTTAGTAAAATTTTCCAAAAAATAATATATATATATGAAAACTCATAACCCTTTTTTAATGTAAATTATATAATTAATCTCAAAAAATAATATCTTATATAATTAATGTATTTTTTATCTTGAAAATAACAACTCATGAGGGTTTTTTTTTAAATCCATTATCTTAAAACTCGAAGCTTTTTAACGGAAATATATTAAATGTAATCCATTATTTTAACAATCCAAAACTCATAACCTTTTTTTTTACTCAATTATATAATTAATCTCAAAAAATAATATCTTATATAATTAATGTCATTTGTTATCTTGAAAATAACAACTCACCGGGGCTTTTTTTTAAATCCATTATCTTAAAAGTCCAAGCTTTTAACGGAATTAGATTAAATGTAATCCATTATTTTAAAAATCCAAATATAACAAATGCATTTTACCGTGAAATATTTGGGTCTTTGACCCAATCTAGGTCATTGCACAAATGATCAAACTCGACTCAATTATTTATGGTTAACCCAATTGTTCTCATTCCCATACGAAAACTCCAATATAAATTTACTATCATTCCCATACGAAAACTCCAATATAAATTTACAGAGCGAGTACAGAGGAACACTCACTACGCGTCACCCTTAAGCGTCTGCAGAGCCCGTTTGTTCGTTGCAAATTAGTTAAATGGAGAAGGTTGAGAATTCACCAGTTGCAACTCGAACGTTAAAGAGGAAGAGAGAAGATTTATTGCCACCTCCTGTCAATCCGTTCCGCCACACGCTGGTTCTAGACATGGACCACACCCTTTTGGCAGAGCGCTGCCATAAGGTACCCAAACACGAAGGGTCGGAGTATTTTAAGGTGATGGGAACGCAAGATGGTAAAGAGAGAAAGAAATACGTTTATCAGAGGCCTGGCCTCCAACAATTTTTGACAGAAATGGCAAAATTGTACGAAGTGGGTGTGTTCACATTAAGTCGTAAAGAAAGAGCGGACGGCTTCTTCGACAAGATCGATAAAGATGGTCAGCTCATCAAGTTCAGGCTGTACAGAGATTCAGCCAAACATGGAGTTAAAGATCTATCTCGGCTGGGAAGGGATCTGCGGAAGGTAATCATCATTGACGACAAGTCGGAATCATACCAGTTGCAGCAGAGCAACGCGATCCCAATCAAACGCTTCGACGGTCTGAAGTCAGACTCAGAGCTCACACAGCTCATCCCCCTCCTACAGAATCTCAGTAAAGTGGACGACGTTCGCCCAGAGCTTGCTGACAAATTCAAGGTTCATGATCCGCCTCTGACTGATGTACTAAATGCTAAACTAAGTTTCCAGAATTTCAAATTTTGTTTAAATAAATGGGCAGGATTGGATCTTCGTCTGTTAATCCAATACAGGGCTCTAATTTCAATGGCACCTTCCGGTTGTGTATTACACAGGAGCTGTATTTAATTTATTAATCAAATTGAAATTGAAATTAAAATGCTTCGTCTATTCCTATTCCCACGTGGTTGATCACTTCTTCAATCCACCCATTCCTATTCCCACATGGTTGATCACTGCTTCAATCCACCAAGGTTTGAATGGGAACCAAAAGAGCCATCACCAGAGTGACCAACCATATTCCCCAATTGATCTCCACATAGCAAAATGAGACTCCGTTAAGTGAAACCTTGTTCGAGGAAGTGGAGACTCTAGTGAAGGCGATGCCCAATAATAAAGAACGAGGAGTGGATGTATTCACTACATACTTCTTCAAGGCTTGTTGGCACTTTCTCGCTGAAGATATCCATGCCTTAGTAGAGGAATTTCGCAGGAAGCAATATGTATGCTTTGTTTAAAGGCAAGGGTTGATATCAAAATAAAATGCAGCTAGTGAGACAAGTGAGTGAGACAAGTGGGTTTAGACCCATTGCTATGTGTAATGTGATAAATAATATCATCTCATTCATGATTGTTAGAATATTGAAGTCATTATATGTGTCATGTGATAAATAATATCATCTCATTCATGATTGTTAGAATATTGAAGTCATTATTGAAGTAGATTTGTATTTTGGATGGTATAGTGATCGTCCTTTCCATTTGCTTAAACATAATAAGAAGTTAGGGATGCTAGTCAAAATGGACTTATCTTAGTAAGAAATGGGGCTTCCCTTAGTAAGATATGGACACTAGTATCTTGGAAGAAACTCTTTCTTTAGAAACTTTGTGGGGCATTGGGGTTTTGGGACCCAACAACACTCAAAAATGTGATGGGATCAAAGTTGTGGTGGCTTTGTATTCAAGGAGGGACATAACTATAAAGGCATATATGGGATAGGAAGTATAGTCAAGGGTGAACACAAGAGGAGAAGCTCAGAGTGGTAGAATTCTCTTTGGGGTCCCCTCTTTGGAATCTAGCACAAAGAAACTAACACATCATTCAAGATCACATATTCTATGAGATCCATGAAGGGAAATCAGCTTGATTATGGGAAGAATCATAGCAACAAATGCCTAGATTGGATAACATCACTCACCTTATATCCATCAAAGAATTATTTTGGAACTATGATACCTTGTGGGTAGAAGATTATTGGTGAGATCTAAAACCTCAATCCACTTGGAGAGTTTGGAAAATGAAGAATGATTAGCCAGCCATATAGGGAGTTCAAAACAGGTTAATTCTAAAAAAAACTCTACATTAGTGAAGAATCTCATTAACAACGATAAGGAAAAATTAAGGTGGAGATATATATCTTTGGGCATATTCTCAATTAAGGAATCCTACAACATATTGACCAACCATGTGGGAATTCCTCAAGGGCCCCTATGGCGAAAAATCTATACTTCTAGGTTATGGCTAGAGGTGTCACACTTCCTATGGCTCTTAGGTTGTTGGTTGTTCCTTAACTAGGATCACCTACAACATAAAGGGTACTATGGTCCATCTTGGTGTCCATAATTTCAAAGGCATGAGGAGGATATGAAGCATTTTTTGAACTCATGCAATGAAATAGAAGAGCTCTGGGGTAGGGTGCGAAGTACGTTTAGCTATCTAAACTTCTCAAGGAATAGTATTAGGGAAACTATCTAACACTCGAGGGGCACTCTCTTAAAAAATATGGTTGGTTGTTAGTTTTAAAATTCATTTTGTGGAACCTATGGAAGGAACACAAAAGGATAATATTTAAGGACCAAAGGTCCCCACCTTAGTTTGTTTGGAACACTACAAGAGAAAATGTGAGGGAATCAATTTTGGAAGAAAAGTGGGAAGCCAATGACTAGAAATAAAAGGAGGATAAATCCTTGATCCTCTAAAAAAAGACCTCTCACCAGTGCTGATGGGGACCTCACATACCAGGAGGTTAGGAAATCAGGTCGTAGATTGGATGGCGAACAAAAGGAATTATGAGTCAAACCCGAAATTCACTTCCCAATGGCCTCCTCGTCCAGTTATGTAGGACTCTAACATATGGAAACCCTTACTGATAAAGACAAATCTTCCTTGATGGTTGTGGTAGTGGGTTGATTGGAGGCCCAATACATGGGATTTAATTTGCACACCACTTACCCTCAATGATCTCAAAATGTGTTGGGAACCCTTTGTCTGGTGCTCCATGGGCTAATTCTCTAGAGAATGCCTTGAGTATAATGGGTGTTGGCTTGGTCATGGGGCTCATTTGCAAGTTTTAGGTGTTGAGGGATAGGAATATAGGGGGAATACTCTAGGTAAGTGTGAAGGAAGGCTTACCAGTCAAGCCAATCCCTTCTCTTGGCCTGAAGATGATTAATGTGTGTTATGTGTGGGGGAAATATGGTGCAATGTTGGCTCTGTTGGTGATGCAGAGAACCATTTGGGAACCTCGGATGCATTATGTTGTTGTGACCAAGGATAATTTTATTGTCATTTTGGTGCAAAGTGGTTTACATAGTTGAGTTTGTCCTTTGCTTCGGTCTCGGGACAACACCACATGCTTTCAAGCAAGTAATTTTGTCTGGTCCCTCCATTGTTGGTTTCATTGATTGGTATGTTTTGTTTGGGTTTGGCCCTACTATAGGATTTTGTGTGGGTGTGGTGTTCTTCATAGACAGTGGCAAGTGGCCTATAGTGTTTGGTGGGAAGTTTAAGGGGAGCTTGTCTTAGAGGCCTTTGTTCAGTGGTTAAACAATTCCCTTGGTGACGTTGGTCTCAATATCTTTTTTATTTGGTTATGTAATTTGGCTGTTGATTTTTAGTGTTCATGGAGTGGTGTGTGGGGTGCCCTAGGGTTAGGCTAGTATGACCAATTGGAATATTAAAAACCACAGGGTGGTGTGTGCTTTTTTGTGTGGTGGATTCCTATTTTCATTGGGCCGAAGTGGAAAAGGGTTGGAGACATGTAGCTTAATTCTTCCTGTGGTAGTAGTTGGAAGTGGTAGAAGGGCTAGAGAACCCGTAGGCATGCGGGAGGGTGGTGGTTTTGTTGGTTGGTTGACCTTGCAGCGAGGTGTTAATGGTTGGTTGCTTCAGAGACATTATGCAGTAGATGTTGTGGGGCTATGGAATGTATTGAAAGTGGGTCACTTGAGTGGTGTAAGGGAATGCTAATAGCTAGGGTCTTTTAGGCATGGTGGTGATTCATCTATCTTGGTAGCTAGGGAATGGGCAAGAAACTATGGTGTGGGTTGAGCAAGGTTTTCATCAAGTAGATCATGAATCATCAGCGAGGTTGGGCCCAGAGAGGGGTAGCTAGGGGGTGGTGCATCATGTGGACCACCACGATGATCAAGAGGAGATGGAGCAACAAAATTCCATCTCCCTTAGGCATGTAGACTCTATCCAATGAAAATTGTTGGAAACTCTATCCAAAAACTTTGCCCAAGAAAGAAAAATAGGTCATGTGATCCCTTGTAAGTGAAGAAAGAGGTGGCAAAGTGGAAATTGATGTAGTTCTCAAATTAGCCTTTGACACAGATCAGATGCATAAATATAACCCATAAGCCTGGTTAGGAAAAGAATGGGTAGACTATTTTGTACAATTAGCTTGCTTTGTAATATTGTAATAACTTTTTGTATATTCCAATTTGGGTACTTTGTAAAGTGAAGTCATGTACAAATCACTTATTTACAACAAGTGTATGTTCTTTGGCATGTTATGCTATTTTGGCTTGATGATGAGTTAATTTGTATGGGACTTTTGGGATGAGTATTTATATTTCATTAAGCATGTCTACAATTGTGTCAAGAACTCACCTATACAAGTATTTCTATTTGAATCTTGTTTGTGAATTTGATCTTTGGTAAAGATTGTGAAACATATGACCATAGCAATGTGAAAAAATCTAAGCATGTCAATAAACAAATGCAACCAGTGCATCTAAGAGTACAAGTTTAGCTTGAGGACAACAAATAAAAGAACAAAGTGATGCATGGCAAACATAGTTACTTATGATTTCCAGGTGGAAGATCAAGTTTGGTTTCAACAAAGAGAGATTTCAAGGTGAATATTGTTTGAGCCAAGAAAGATGGTCATGAAGATAAATTCCAGATTCCATCCATTGCAGAGTTTATTCCTACTTGTTTAGAAGAATTGCAGCAAGCCCCAATTCTTATCAAGAGGATAAGGACTTCACGTAGGGAAAGGTGGAGTACCTTGAATAGGGCTCAAAGGCACCAATTAAAACATAACAAGAATGATTGAGATCAGGAAAGTAATGGATTTGTTTCCTCACTTATTTGTTGATTGAAGATAAACTTTTGGAGGTCCAAAAGTTCCCAATGGGGAGGTATGATTTGGAGATAAAAAAAATAGGCTCAAAAATGAAAGTGCTTAGATTCTCCCAAAACTAGCTTCAAGTTGTAATGTGTGTCATTCAAATTCTAGCGTCGTTTGAATCACCTCAATCCGACATTGTATGAGAAAGTTATGTCAGTCTCAAGTTTTTGTCCAATAACTAAAACGTCAAGCAACAAGGTTGACTCGGTTGCTGACTTGGTAGTCCATACAAGTAACTTCATCAGCTGACTGTGAAGGTTATGGTGTCAGATGGGCCAATCCTATTTTGACACATAGCAACATTGTATAGGTCAAAGTGGTGCAATTTTAGTGGTTGGTTTGTGTTTGAGTGTGGCCAATGGTGAGGCACCATGTGGCCCAATTAGAGAGTGCATTGTGGCCCTCTGTGATTGGATAAAAAAAATTAATAGGCCCAAGGGCCCAACAGGGTTCGAATCCTCGACCTTATGCAACAAAAGTCCATTTATTACTGCCAAGCCACCATAACATTTCTTACCTATGGGTCGCCTTTTATATTTAAAATGGTGTTGTCAAAGCACTTGGGGGCAAGGGTCGAGCAGTGAGCCCTGACCCGTGGTCATGTTTTCCACTATATGTCCCCAAGAGAAGCAAAGAGGGGTGGGATGGAAATCCCAACCCCTCGTTTTTTGCACACTACATGACCTGCGGTGGAAGGGAGTGGGGCAGGGTGGATAGGCCTTGGCCCTGGATTTCATGTGTTACGCACAACAAAAATCAGACACATACGAGGGCCAAGTTGGTGATTAGCCTCGAACCCTGACCATATTGACATGCGCATGACCGTTCTGACCAGAGCGGAGGGCTTAGTCCGCGTGGGCAGGCAGTTAGCCCTGGCCCCCAGCCACATGAACCATACGATCCCCCTTTAGGGCTAAATTTTTCGGTGCTTAAGAGTTATTGCCGTAGTTAGGGAGGTGACAATTTGCCCCTTTTTCGGTAAGAATCCTGCCAGTCCTAGGTAAAATTGTTACTCAACAGATTGTGTAAAGGTGGAATTTGTAGAATAGTTAGCACATGTTTCCAATTTGTAGGGTAGATAGTAGAGCTTGGCTTTAAGAAGGATATCTTGCTTAGAATTTAACCTTTTGAGCTCAAGAAGAGCCTAGATAAGGGTTTTTTAGTGTCTTGGACTCAATGGAAGCCTTAGATTTTTTATTTGAGTATTGCATGATTGAATTTTACATTTTCAGTTCCTTTAGTGCTAAAGCGAGAGAGAGTTTTCAAGCAAGATGAAGGCATATTTGAGCATGTAAAGAGCCTAGTTAGAGGTTTTCCAACCTTTCAGTTTCATCTACAGCAACTGTTACTTCAGTATAGAAACTATTTTTAGTATTTTCTCAGTGTGCTTATGAGAGAAGCCCTTTTCAACACTTCATTGTGAAGTAGTTGTATGCATATGTTTATTGATTTCAGGTGGAGTGCAAGGACCTATTGTGAGAGAGTAATTTTTCTATTGAAAATAATGACTTGTTGTAGGGAGTCAGATTTTTGAGTTAGAATTCTTTGTATGAGAAACAAGCCACTCCAGAGTTAACAAGTTGTAGTTTGCTCTTTTTTTGCCGAAATAAATATAGCGGTCTAGCCATTGGAGTAGGTTTTGGAGACATAGCCCATGAGTGGTGAACTTTGTTATCACTTGTTTGTTTCTTCTCTTCATATTTATCATATTGAGTTGCATATGAATTGTTTCACTTTTAAGTTCATGTGAAAACTTAACTCATCCTCTTTGAAGAGGTTGTCAAACTAATTTTACATTTAAAGACCCAAGTTTATCAGGCTTTCAAAGTGTCAGAAGATGATTAAGTTTTCTTCCATTTTCAGGTCATTCAGTTTGGTACGAAGTGGCTTATGCATTTGAGTTTGTCATCCGCATGTGTCTTAGTACAACATTACACACTTTTGAGCATGTTATTTTATCTTTTCCATCCATTGTTGGTTTCAGTGATTAGTATGTCTTGTTTAGGTTTGGCCCACTATAGGCTCTATTGTGGGTGCGGTGTTCTTCATGACTTGTGGCAAGTGTGCTACAGTTTTCAGTGCACAGTTTAAAGGGAGCTTGTCTTATAGGCCTTTATTAAGTGGTTGAGCAAGTCCCTTGGTGACGTTGGTCCAATATATTATTTCTCTATTTTTGTGATTTGGATTTTGAATTGTAGTGTTCCTAGAGTGGTGTGGGGTGCCCTAAGGTCAGGCCAAGGTGACCAATTGGAGTATTAAAAACAATAGGGTGGTGTGTGATTATTCCTGTGGTGGATTCCTGTCTTTGGTGCGTCAAAGTGATAAAGGGTTGTCAACAAACGACTTAATTCCCCATGTGATTGTAGTTGGAAGCGATTGACAATGCTAGGGAACTTGTAGGCAAGTAGGAGGGTGGTGGTTTTGATGGTGGGTTGACCTTCCAGTGAGGTGCTACGAGTTGGCCACTTATGGGACATTTTTTATTAAACATTGTGGTGCTAGGGAATGTATTGACAACGGGTCGCTTGAGTGATGTTAGGGTGTGCCAGTGGCTAGGGGATTTTAGGCACGGTGGCGGTTAATCTGCCTTGGCAGCTAGGGCATGGGTTAGAAACTATAGTGTGGTTCGAGCAAGGTTGTCATCGAGGGGATCCTGCATCGTTAGCAAGGCTTATCCTAGAGAGGGGCAGGTCCCCATGGCCAGGGGGTGGTGCATCATGTGGAACAAAAGGATGATGGCAAGGAGTTGGAGTAGTGTAAACATCATCTCCCCTAGGCTTGTATACCTGCCTCCACCTTTTGACTTGCTTCAAGAAAAGAATTGTGTAGTGACAACAACCGTAGAACAACTTGCCAAGGATCATCATAATGACTGGAATGGGATCATTGGATTTATGAATGATCTCCAACATAACGAGTGGCATATGCTAGTTCGATTAGTATCCCTTCATAGAGGTCAAAAGCATCTCCAAGAGTGGTTGGACAACTTTGAGGCACATGTACATGAGGTATTTTTCCAACTGAGGGGTGATGGTCCTGATGACCCAACTCCAAGAAATAAGGCACTTAAAATGACTGCAAAATGTGTTTTGATTTTGGCACAATTTTGGTCTACTTTGGGCAATCAGTCTTTGGTCCTCTAGATTTCTCTTTTTAATGTCTATGAACATTTGTCTTTAGCAATTGGCTAACCAATTTGGTAGGAGTGAGACCAATATTATTTTGAAGCTATACTCCTCATGATGTAAATTTTCTTGGAATTAACTGAAATTATTGACTCACAAAAAATAAAAGATGATATTTAGGATAAATATTAAGAATTTTTATGGTATAGAATTAATTAAAGTCATTATAATAATAATAATTTAATTTTAAAGTTATGACCATGCTAGATGCTAAATCATAATAAAAATTTTAAAATTTTCAACTATGTTATTTAACTATTCAAATTTTTGGAGTTCTTTTGCCGATATCAACCAAATAATTATTAGTTAGATTGCGATTTTTTGTTATTGAAATGCATAACAAGATTCATTAAAAAACACTTTGCGGAGAGTTCACAAATCAAATTTGTGGTTCTAACAAATCTGACCAAATTTTTAAGAAAATTTGACCAAAAAAATGTACTAAATAAACTTTACAACATAAAAAAATTAGACTATAATATAATATTTAAATTTAAATTATATTTAATATTTTTGAAATATATAAAATATATTATTTTTAAATCGATTAAAAAATGTTATATCAATAAAAAAGTTGAATATTTTTTATAAAATATAAATTTGAAAAATATAGATGAATATTTTATTTTCTTTTAAATAATATAAACGTTGTTTAAATATGCTATGTTTTGGAGTTCTATTGGAAAATGGCAAAAGTTTTTTTTGTCCATTTTTTTTTTGTTATTTAAAATGGGTTTTTGATTGGATATATATGGATTTAGCACCCTGAAAACCCCATAGAGCACTCGGATTGTGGAGATTTTACAACTCGAACTTATGATTCTAAAAAATTCCTACTTAATAATGAACAAATTAAATGAAAAAATACGCTGGAAAACTCTCCAAATAAACTATGACAATAATATATCATATAAATAATATAAAATAATGTATTCTATTTGTTCTAATTTATTATATTGTTAATATAGATAAATATCTTCAAACTTGTATCATTGATATTATCCATTATCATGCATTTATTAGATAAACATGGCCCAGATTTTGAAACTATGCAAAGTTAAGAGATGAACATGGACAAAATCTTAAAACATTCACAAATAATCCATTTTGACTCCTCTAACATATAATTTTTTTAATTTTAATTTAATTTAATTTTTTTAATTAATTAATTAATTAATTAATTATTTTTATTTTTATTTTTTATTTTTTTTTCTTTTTTTCTTTCTGTAAATCAATATATTCGGCTGGCATAAAAGATACATATCCGAAGTTTCAAAAAGTAGGTGGTCTCACCCCAACTAGGTTTGTTGACCATCGTATGCAAGAGGTGACAAAAATACAAAAAGGATGCTAGAGACATAGTGCTAGCCCAAGAGGGCTAGTGACTCCAAAAACAAGTAATACCAAGAGGGGCACTTGTGATCATGCTATTCATCAGAAGTGATGGAAGTTGGGTTATCCGGGGTTGTTCCCGGAGGAGGAGGAGGGCGAAAGCCGCATTGGACATACCCTTCAAAGTAAGCCATCCATGACTCTAGCTCTTCCACCTTTTCGGAGAGCAGGTTCTGGCCATGCCAAACCACCACCACTCGCTCACGAACCTGACACTGGAAGTACTGCATTTTGTCCAAGGTGGTTTTTAGCTCTGCATGTTCCCCCCTTTTGATTCTCTTGGTTGTTTCCATCTAATCTAGTAAAGGCTATATTAATTCTTGATGATTCTCCAGGTAATAGTGCTGAATTTCTAGCGGGTTAGTTTCAAAGCATCTTCCAAACCCACAACTCCTCTTCCCACCACGCTTTGTTCCTCCTTGCCTTTGAGCCTACGGAGGTCACCCACCTTTCCTCATCACTTTCCCGCAACCTCCACGTCCCCCTCACACACCAATGGCCATCCACCTAGAACATCCTGCGACCTTGCCTCCGTGACTCGACCCAGCACCCTCCTGCCCCGAATTCATTAGTGGGATGGTCAATTTTGGGTCTTCACGTCTCATCAGGCTATGCTTTGCAGGAAGCGAAGACCGACCATGCCGTAGGAATGGCCTCATCCAGAAGGGGTTTGTGATACCACAACAGTCACTAAAAATAGGAAAGTGAGAGAAAGCCACCCACTGACAATGTGAGATTGGCACCAAATCACCGTCATCTCCTCTCTGAAATCCAAACCCTCTCGTCACCCAGGCAAGAATTGAAACCACTAATACCTCTCCCGAAGCAGCACCTTGCTTCCCAATACCCTTTGTGTTGGACACATAATCCTCAATAGGTTAGTGTGGAAGCCGAATGGACAAAAGGAGTCCAAGAGACCTTGGGATGTGAAACCCAATGGTCACAACATGTACTATAAATGTAAATCATTTGTTAATAAAAATCATACTCTCATGTTTTATCCTTCATATTCTATTGCTACCCATGTGTGTTTGACATGGTATCAGAGCAGGCATATTCCTGCCCTGCATAATTAATTTGAGCCATTTGTTTTATGGCCTTTCTGTGCAGTTTATTTTTGCCATGAAATTCATGAATATTTTCTCATGAATATTCCTTCAGCTCAATTTTAGCTGCAACCTGATTATGCTGTTGCTGGTGTTTTCTCTCCATATAGAAGCGCCTCCATACCCCTGAAAATGCCTGCACTGCTGCTCCGTATAATTAGTTGTTCCTGACACTACATGTAATCTGTCCTGACAATTTTCTGCCTGAAATCCACTGCTGACTAACATCACTGTCCTTTGTCATTCTGACCTGAGGATTGTCCTCAATGCCTCTGTCCTTTGAAGGATTAATTTGGTGAATGATTACTTGATCCAGAGCAGAAGGCAGAAGAACACCTCTATTGAATCAACATACCACTTGTAACATAATTGTTTTTCATGCTGCCTGAAATACGTTTGTTACTTTGAGTATTTGTACAAATCAATGCGTTTTTCAAATAAATGTTGCTCATGATATCGAATGTAATGGTATCAATTCGTATCAATGAATGACTGTGGTATCAATGCGTTTCAAATGAATGACTGTGGTATCAATGTGTTTCAAATAAATGACTATGGTATCAATGTGTATCAAATGAATGAATGCGTATCAACGCTATAGAAGAATATGACACCGCTTCAACTGTGAGAGACCAGGAGCTTGTGCAGCATATTACTGAACTGGAAGTGGTGGCGTCCACCCTGGTTGATGGTTTGGAAACAAAAGAGCTCAACAATGAAGAATTGGAGAATAAATTGAAAGGCAGAGCACAAGTTCTCCTGAAGTTACGATCAGTGCCGTCAGAGTCCATTAAGGCGGCGTGTAAGTCGAAAGGAATCCTGGTATTAGAGGATTCTTGATATGATATTATCTTTCATACAGAATACAATATTACTTTTCATCGATCTCAAGCAACGCAGTCAGGATTATGGTCAGCGCCTCCTAGGCCTCCGAAGAATATATTTTTACCCCATGCTAGATCACTGCGTGGAACGTATAGCGCCGTATAACATCTGGGCTTCTTTATAATAATGCGATATTCGAGATCAAACTCAGCCCTCCTGTGATCAAACAATTGTATGACCCTCGTATATGCGACAAAACCATCTTCTTCTGTAGCAAAGCGACCGCTACCCATCTGCATCTTAGTCATGCGCCCCGTGGGTCTTGAGGTATGACAAACTTCCCCTCCAACATCAAACTGAGACGCACCATGACCAAGCCGAACGAACAATGTGGCCGGCCAATGACCTATATTCTCGCCGTTGAAAAATAAAGCCCATACCAGACCTACGTGTCGCATCCTTTGGAGGTCAAGCATTAGAGAAATCTCATGTTGTGCCCCTCCAATGTCCGATACCGACCCCAATTGTGTAACGTCGGGTCGAATGTCGGTGCCATTAGCTACCACAAATCCTAGACATTCTAGATCATAGCATCCGTTTAAAAACTCTTGGTTGTTTCCTTCAAGCGGTTCATTTTGGTCATAGGCATCAAATATTTCATCTTTGATGCAAGCAGTGGTATATATTTGTTGGAAAGTTTGTTGAACTTTTGAGGGCTGCATTGATAATGTGTTGTAGTGATTCTCGGTCCCTGGAGTGTTGCTTCCGATGTAAAATTTGCAGTGAAAAAGTGGCATATATGCAATAGTATGGTGAATACGGTGTCTTAACAATTTCTGCTGGATTGTGGTACTAGAAAGTGTATGCTTTGCGTTTGTTAGAAGACTTCTTGGTATTATATGGTATGTATGTTGTGCTATATTGATCGATGAATGTTTTCTTTGGGAGTTGAAATGTTTTTAAGGGTTACACTGTCATGGAAACCTATTCCTAAAAGTCCGATATATGCCACCTTTTTTGAAGCCGTGGAATAGTTTGCATTATATACACATCATTTGAAGCATTGAAAAGTATGAATTGTGCGTTGGAATGTGCATATGCCTGAATGGGGCGAGTATTCTCTAATCTTCAGGAGGTTTTCCTGAAACTGTTCATAGTTGGAAGGCTCTTGAAAGGTCATGGTAAAATGCTATGGTATATATGACCAGCACTATACAGTTTGCTAAGTATTTGGACATGTAAGGAGGCCTATCACTGCTGTTTCAGCATGCTAGAGATTCATTCCAATTCCCATGACATGGTGTTATAATTATTGAAGTTTTGATAGCCATCATTTCTGATTTGAAAGTGAAGGAGTACTTGACGGATCCAAGCAAGTTTGCAGTTGTTGCTGCCCCAATTGTGGCATTGTATTTAAAACCCATTATAGTTTCTATCTACATATATATATATATATATATATATAATATATATATATATATATATATATTATATATATACATATATATATATACATATATATGCATTGATTCCCTTATTCATTGCTGCACATTTATACAAGATATTGCTGTGTACTTTGGTGGATTTTACTTTTCTGCATTAAGTAATAATTGTGATCAGTTTTTAGTGTAAATCTGACATTTGAAGAAAAATGGCCAGAATCAGTGAAGTATTAGAGTTCATGAAAACTCTTATACAATCTATTGTTGATGACACATTACAAATCAACATAGGATCTCTCTTAGAAATTCAGACATGTCTACAAAATGCACAGGAAAAGATTCATTTTTTGCAGCTTGAATCTCAGCTACAACAAGAAGAATTACAACAGTGGAGTCATCATTATGAATCTGTTTCTGTTCAGAACATTGAGACAACCACCCATCAGTAGCAAGTTAATAATGTTACCGTTCATTCAAATAAAGAAACAGTTGTACATGCAGATGCAGAAACTTAGTCTGCTCTTCCCAAGCCCATCATCAGACCTTGGGAATAGCTTGTCCACAACAAGCACATAACTGGTCTTGGATATGACAAGGACTTGTCCTTTCATATTCCAAACTACTCAAAGTCCATTCAGTTTTGAGAGTGCTGGATTTATTCATGACAGTTCACCTGCTCCTCATGATAGTTCACCTCCAGCTATTCCAGATTCTACTCCTCTTCCACGACAACAACAACAAAAGCAGATTGTGAAATGCCAACACTGTGATCGAGTTGGCCATCTGAAAGATCACTATTTTGATCTTCATCCATGTAAGAACTGTCATAAAACTAGCCATCCTTCACACAGATGCTTCAAAAACAAACGTCCTGCAAGAACAAAGATTCATCTTGGATGGATCGCTTCTTGGCAATGGGCATCAACAGCCAAGAAGATATTCCAAACACATGTCAAAACTTGTTCCAGAGTATTGAAAAGTCTTGCAGCTGAGTTTTCTCCATCATCTCACCTTGTATCTGACAAGGGGCGAAATGATGGTCATCTACAAGCTTCAAAGCCACATCAAGCGAGCCTGAGCCACAACCTGCCACACGAGTTTCAGAGTTGTAGCCAGAGACAAAGATGCCCGTGAACATGCCTTCAGTTGGTAATCTGGGACACTTCCTCTAGCAGAAGACTTTAGCTTCTTGCCAGTTTCGGAAGAATTCCAGGAACAAAATTGAGAACACTTCCTCTAGCAGAAGACTCCAGCTTCTTGCGAGTTTTGGAAGAGTTCCAGGAATTTGATTAAGCATTCCAGAGTTGTTGGTCATCCTTAAACCATCACAGGTTGAGACTTCCCTTTTTAGGTTGAAGTTCTCCCTTTTATGCAAGGCGAAACCTCCCTTTCATGGTTGAAGGTTTCCCTCTTCAAAACAATAGGAGCACTTCCCCTAGCAGAAGATTTCAACTTCTTGCCAGTTTTGGAAGAGTTCCGGGAACTGCACTAAGCATTCTAGTGTTGGTGGCCATCCTTAAACCACCGCCCTTTATACCAACATTTCAGATAGCACATTCAGCCTAGTGTTGCCATGCATTTTTTGCACATTTTGTATTACACATCTCTTCTTGGACTTATACATAACCCTTCGGATTAAGGGGGGGAATGTTGGACACCTAATCCTTAATGGGTTAGTGTGGAAGCCGAATGGACAAAAGGACTCCAAGAGACCTTGGGATGTGAAACCCAAGGGTCACAACATGCACTATAAATGTAAATAATTTGTTAATAAAAATCGTATTCTCATGTTTTATCCTTCATATTATATTGCTGCCCATGTGTGTTTGACACTTTGCCACTCCACCGATTGATTCCACCATAGAAGTGGCTAGACAAAGCGCCAAGGTGGTCAAATTCCAGGTTTAGAGTAGTCTAGATGAACCTCACTCCGACCAAAGAACACCAACACCCTTCTCATTGAATACTTCGACACTCAAACCCAATGAATTGTAGGAGATTAGCTCTCCTTCCCCCAGTATGCACCGAAAACCACAAGAGCCACACACTGTGGCTCCACTCAGCGCACCAGAGACTTCGCATGTGCACCCACTTTCTACACCTACCAAAGAACCGAAATCCCATACCTTCCAAATTCAAATTGAACCAAAAAATCCAAGTGGTTATTGTTATCTCAATCTGCGTTGCACTAGACTAGAAAAACCCAAGGAACCCTTCCAGGGGCAGGCGCAGGACCAGACAACCTCGCTTGAACTCGGAGACAAAACACTTTCAATTTCTCCAAAACCATAATCCCAGACTCCTCTGCCTTCATTGTTTCGCATAAAACCACTCAGACGCGTGAAGATGAACCACTACCTCAATACTAATGTTGTTCAAATTACCCATCCGTCGCCTTAGAACATCTTCTCCACCACCCGACGAGGCGTTGGGTTGTTTCACATGCTCGACATTACTCATCTCTGATCGCTTAATGAATTGATGGGATTGAGGGGTCGGTCCCCCTTCCACTTGCTACATGACTACTAACATGGGCCACGAGGAGCCACACAGTCCTAAGATCTTACCCAGTTGGGGAACTAAGATGTAATTTTCACTATAATTTAAATATTATATATTTTAAAAGTAAAACATATATTAATATATATTATATTATTATCATGATTTATAAAAGTTAAGTTTTATTTATGATCTCGAAAAATCATTTTTGGTTAAAATTATGACCTATTGTAAATTTATTTAAAATACATTTTTCATTAGTTTTAACATTTTGAAAAATAGATTTTATAAATTTTATAAATTCCAACCCATTCAAATAATATTTTATCAAAATTTTATTTCAATAATTTAGTAAAATTTTCCAAAAAATAATATATATATGAAAACTCATAACCCTTTTTTTAATGTAAATTATATAATTAATCTCAAAAAAAATATCTTATATAATTAATGTCATTTTTTATCTTGAAAATAACAACTCATGGGGCTTTTTTTTAATCCATTATCTTAAAAGTCAAAGATTTTTAACGAAATTATATTAAATATAATCCATTATTTTAAAAATCCAAAACTCATAACTTTCTTTTTACTCAATTATATAATTAATCTCAAAAAATAATATCTTATATAATTAATGTCATTTGTTATCTTGAAAATAACAACTCATGGGACTTTTTTTTAATCCATTATCTTAAAAGTCGAAGCTTTTTAACGGAATTATATTAAATGTAATCCATTATTTTAAAAATCCAAATATAACATATGCATTTTACCGTGAAATATTTGGGTCTTTGACCTAATCTAGGTCATTGCACAAATGATCAAACTCGACTCAATTATTTATGGTTAACCCACTTGTTCTCATTCCCATACGAAAAGCTCCAATATAAATTTATAGAGCGAGTACAGAGGAACACGAAAGCTCCAATATAAATTTACAGAGCGAGTACAGAGGAACACTCACTACGCGTCACCCTTAAGCTTCTGCGGAGCCCATTTGTTCGTTGCAAATTAGTTAAATGGATAAGGTTGAGAATTCACCAGTTGCAACTCGAACGTTAAAGAGGAAGAGAGAAGATTTATTGCCACCTCCTGTCAATCCGTTGCGCCACACGCTGGTTCTAGACATGGACAACACCCTTTTGGCAGAGCGCTGCCATAAGGTACCCAAACACGAAGGGTCGGAGTATTTTAAGGTGATGGGAACGCGAGATGGTAAAGAGAGAAAGAAATACGTTTATCAGAGGCCTGGCCTCCAACAATTTCTGATAGAAATGTCAAAATTGTACGAAGTGGGTGTGTTCACATTAAGTCGTAAAGAAAGAGCGGACGGCTTCTTGGACAAGATCGATAAAGATGGTCAGCTCATCAAGTTCAGGCTGTACAGAGATTCAGCCAAACATGGAGTTAAAGATCTATCTCGGCTGGGAAGGGATCTGCGGAAGGTAATCATCATTGACGACAAGTCGGAATCATACCAGTTGCAGCAGAGCAACGCGATCCCAATCAAACGCTTCGACGGTCTGAAGTCGGACTCAGAGCTCACACAGCTCATCCCCCTCCTACAGAATCTCAGTAAAGTGGACGACGTTCGCCCAGAGCTTGCTGACAAATTCAAGGTTCATGATCCGCCTGTGACTGATGTACTAAATGCTAAAAAATGAAATTGTTAAGGGCATTGTGCAGCCCATGCTGAAGTCTGATAATGGTTTCTACTTCAAATTAATGTTAGTAGCTTTTGCATATTCGTTTTGAGTAATGGCAAATTTTAGTTTGGTTTCGAATTATCTTGCTTTTGAATCATGGAAAAATGGGATCTCTATTTCTATTCTGATTTCTATTTCTATGTTTCAACTTATAAATTAAAAAAGAAAAGAGGAAGAACGGTGATTTCCAGATATGACTTATCATTATAAATCATAAGAACAATGCCCAACACATACACCAATCTCATTTTCATTTTATTTAAGTGTTATTTGTTTTTAAAATCTTTTCTCTTTTTCAAAAATCAAAGTTTAGATGTTAGAATTTTATCTTTAAATGTCAAAATAAATAATTACACGTTAAACCACATTATTAAAAAAAAAAATCTATGAAATTACACTTGTTCACAGATTTGAAGTGGAGATCACTAAGCAAATTTGCACCGAAAGAACCCCTTGTAATTGGGGGATTTAACCTGGTTCTCTTTTTACTTCTAGTTGAAGTAAAATATTTATGCATTTTCTCACCAAACAGATGGTCTGGGTCTACATGATCGACCAAATAATTATGTTGCCTGCATCTAATTCTATCAAATGATGAACAATCTTGCAAACTGGCTTTCTATAACCTGATCTTCTAAACAATTTAGATCCATTAAGCGAGAGGAATTAAACGAGTCCTTCTGGAATATCAACAACAACTTCTTGGCCATCGTTAATTCCGTAATGAAATTCCGGATCCACTGATTCTCGTGAGAAATTATGTATGGAAAAGTTTCGTTGTAGTGTTGCATAATAATCAGGCAACTTCCCCACACATTGTAATTCAGAGCTTGCCAAACATTGGATGGTAGTTCCTTTCTGTGGAGGATCCAGCAAAGGGACTTCTATTAAGTTTAGGCAACTTCTGGTAGCTTAAACCATGGAAGCACTTCTTCTGGTAGTCGATGATCAGGCTACTACATTTTTTTAATGAGAGGTAACATATAGCCATGTGCACGCTTTTGCTGTTGATGTCTAATTACGTGGATAGGGGTCTCTATTTCAACGCATGGAACTAAGTTTCCAGAATTTCAAATTTTGTTTAGATAAATGGGCAGGATTGGATCTTCGTCTGTTAATCCAATACAGGGCTCTAATTTCAATGGCACCTTCCGGTTGCGTATTACACAGGAGCTGTATTTAATTTATTAATCAAATTGAAATTGAAATTGAAATGCTTCGTCTATTCCTATTCCCACGTGGTTGATCACTTCTTCAATCCACCCATTCCTATTCCCACGTGGTTGATCACTGCTTCAATCCACCCAGGTTTGAATGGGAACCAAAAGAGCCATCACCGGAGTGACCAACCATATTCCCCAATTGATCTCCACATAGCAAAATGAGACTCCGTTAAGTGAAACCTTGTTCAAGGAAGTGGAGACTCTAGTGAAGGCGATGCCCAATAATAAAGAACGAGGAGTGGATGGATTCACTACATACTTCTTCAAGGCTTGTTGGCACTTTCTCGCTGAAGATATCCATGCCTTAGTAGAGGAATTTCGCAGGAAGCAATAGCTATGCTTTGTTTAAATGCAAGGGTTGATATCAACCGGAAGCAACAGCTATGCTTTGTTTAAATGCAAGGGTTGATATCAAAATAAAATGCAGCTAGTGAGACAAGTGGGTTTAGACCCATTGCTATGTGTAATGTGATAAATAATATCATCTCATTCATGATTGTTAGAATATTGAAGTCATTATATGTGTAATGTGATAAATAATATCATCTCATTCATGATTGTTAGAATATTGAAGTTATTATTGAAGTAGATTTGTATTTTGGATGGTATAGTGATGTCCTTTCCATTTGCTTAAACAAAACAAGAAGTTAGGGATGCTAGTCAAAATGGACTTATCTTAGTAAGAAATAGGGCTTCCCTTAGTAAGATATGGACACTAGTATCTTGGAAGAAACTCTTTCTTTAGAAACTTTGTGGGGCATTGGGGTTTTGGGACCCAACAACACTCAAAAATGTGATGGGATCAAAGTTGTGGTGGCTTTGTATTCAAGGAGGGACATAACTATAAAGGCATATATGGGATAGGAAGTACAGTCAAGGGTGAACACAAGAGGAGAAGCTCAGAGTGGTAGAATTCTCTTTGGGGTCCCCTCTTTGGAATCTAGCACAAAGAAACTAACACATCATTCAAGATCACATATTCTATGAGATCCATGAAGGGAAATCAGCTTGATTATGGGAAGAATCATAGCAACAAATGCCTAGATTGGATAACATCACTCACCTCAGATCCATCAAAGAATTATTTTGGAACCATGATACCTTGTGGGTAGAAGATTATTGGTGAGATCTGAAACCTCAATCCACTTGGAGAGTTTGGAAAATGAAGAATGATTAGCCAGCCATATAGGGAGTTCAAAACTCGTTAATTCTAAAAAAAACTCTACATTAGTGAAGAATCTCATTAACAACGATAAGGAAAAATTAAGGTGGAGATATATATCTTTGGGCATATTCTCAATTAAGGAATCCTACAACATATTGACCAACCATGTGGGACTTCCTCAAGGGCCCCTATGGCGAAAAATCTATACTTCTAGGTTATGGCTAGAGGTGTCACACTTCCTATGGCTCTTAGGTTGTTGGTTGTTCCTTAACTAGGATCACCTACAACATAAAGGGTACTATGGTCCATCTTGGTGTCCATAATTTCAAAGGCACGAGGAGGATATGAAGCATTTTTTGAACTCATGCAATGAAATAGAAGAGCTCTGGGGTAGGGTGCGAAGTACGTTTAGCTATCTAAACTTCTCAAGGAATAGTATTAGGGACACTATCTAACACTCGAGGGGCACTCTCTTCAAAAATATGGTTGGTTGTTAGTTTTAAAATTCATTTTGTGGAACCTATGGAAGGAACACAAAAGGATAATATTTAAGGACCAAAGGTCCCCACCTTAGTTTGTTTGGAACACTACAAGAGAAAATGTGAGGGAATCAATTTTGGCAGAAAAGTGGGAAGCCAATAACTAGAAAGAAAAGGAGGATAAATCCTTGATCCTCTAAAAAAAGACCTCTCACCAGTGCTGATGGGGACCTCACATACCAGGAGGTTAGGAAACCAGGTCGTAGATTGGATGGTGAACATAAGGAATTATAAGTCAAACCCGAAATTCACTTCCCAATGGCCTCCTCTTCTGGTTATGTAGGACTCTAACATTATGGAAACCCTTACTGATAAAGACAAATCTTCCATGATGGTTGTGGTAGAGGGTTGATTGTAGGCCCAATACATAGGATTTAATTTGCACACCACGTACGCTCAATGATCTCAAAATGTGTTGGGAACCCTTTGTCTGGTGCTCCATGGGCTAATTCTCTAGAGAATGCCTTGAGTATAATGGGTGTTGGCTTGGTCGTGGGGCTCATTTGCAAGTTTTAGGTGTTGAGGGATAGGACTATAGGGGGAATAGTCTAGGTAAGTGTGAAGGAAGGCTTACTAGTCAAGCCAATCCCTTCTCTTGGCTTGAAGATGATTAATGTGTGTTATGTGTGGGGGAAATATGGTGCAATGTTGGTTGTGTTGGTGATGCAGAGAGCCATTTGAGAACCTAGGATGAATTGTGTTGTTGTGACCAAGGATAATTTTATTATCATTTTGGTGCAAAGTGGCTTACATAGTTGAGTTTGTCCTTTGCTTGGGTCTCCGGATAACACCACATGCTTTCAAGCAAGTAATTTTGTCTGGTCCCTCCAGTGTTGGTTTCATTGATTGGTATGTTGTGTTTGGATTTGGACCTACTATATGATTTTGTGTGGGTGTAGTGTTCTTCATAGACAGTGGAAAGTGTCCTATAGTGTTTGGTGGGAAGTTTAAGGGGATCTTGTCTTAGAGACCTTTGTTCAGTGGTTAAACAATTCCCTTGGTGATGTTGGTCTCAATATCTTTTTTATTTGATTATGTAATTTGGCTGCTGATTTTTAGTGTTCTTGGAGTGGTGTGTGGGGTGCCCTAGTGTTAGGCTAGTGTGACCAATTGGAATATTAAAAACACCAGGGTGGTGTGTGCTTTTTCCTGTGGTGGATTCCTATTTTCATTGGGTCGAAGTGGAAAAGGGTTGGAGACATGTAGCTTAATTCTTCCTGTGGTAGTAGTTGGAAGTGGTCGAAGGGCTAGAGAATCCGTAGGCATGCGCGAGGGTGGTGGTTTTGTTGGTGGGTTGACCTTGCAGCTAGGTGTTAATGGTTGGTTGCTTCAGAGACATTATGCAGTAGATGTTGTGGGCCTATGGAATGTATTGAAAGTGGGTCACTTGAGTGGTGTGAGGGAATGCTAACGGCTAGGGGCTTTTAGGCGTAGTGGTGATTCATCTATCTTGGTAGCTAGGGTATGGGCAAGAAACTGTGGTGTGGGTTGAACAAGGTTTTCATCAAGTAGATCATGAATCATCAGCGAGGTTGGGCCCAGAGAGGGGTAGCAAGGGGGTGGTGCATCATGTGGACCACCACGATGATCAGGAGGAGATGGGGCAAAAAAATTCCATCTCCCTTGGGCATGTAGACTTGCCTTCGCCTTTTGATTGTCTTGAAGCACAATTTTTCCAGGTGAAAACAATAGTAGAAAGATTAGCGAGGGATTGCCATGATGACTGCAAATGAGATCATTGGATTTATGAATGATCTCCAGTATAACTAGTGGCATATGTTATATCCCTTAGTCTCCCTTCATAGAGGTCAAAAGAAACTCCAAGAGCGGTTGGACAACTTTGAGGGGTCAATAGCACACATGGAGGCACATGTACATGAAACATTTTTCCAACCAAGGTTTGATTGCATTGATGACCTAAATCCAGGAAATATTGGTGCTTAATGATGATTGTGGGATGTGTTTTGATTATAGGAAAATTTTGGTCTACTTGGGAAATCATTATTTGGTACTATGAGGTGAGGAAACTAGGTAACAAATTGGCTAGAAAACTGAGGGAATCGGAAGTCAAACCTAGAATTCACTTCCCAATGGCCTCCTCCTCTAGTTATGTAGGACTCTCAAATTTTGGAAACCCTTATTGATAAAGAAAAATCTTCCCCAATGGGAGTGGTAGAGGATCAATTAGAGGTCTAGGATTGGGCTTTAATTTTCACACCACGCACCATCAATGATCTCGAAATGTGTTGGGAACACTTTTCCTAAATTTTCGTGGGTGAATGTTTTGGAGAATGTTTAGAGTATAACAGGTCTGCCCTCAGTCCTAGATTTAATTTGTAGGTTTTTGGTGTTGAGGGATAGGATTATAGGGGGAATAGTCTATCTAGGTGCGAAGGAAGGGTTACCAATCAATCCATTCCTCACTCCTAGCTTGAAGACAATTAATGTGTGTTATGTGTGGGGGAAGTACAGTGCAACATCGGCTGTGTTGGTGACACAGAGCACCTTTTGGATCCCAAGCTGCATCTTTTTATTGTGACTGGGGATAATTTAGTGCTGGTCTAGTGTGAAGTATTTTACACAATTGAGTTTGTCCTCTGCCCGGGTCTTAGGACAATAACATGTGCTTTCGAGCAGGTAATTTTGTCTACTCCCTCCATTGTTGGTTTTAGTGATTGGTATGTTGTGTTTGGGTTTGGCCCTACTGTAGCATTTATTGTGGGTGTCATGTTCTTCATGGCGTGTGGAAAGTTTCCTACAGTGTTTGGTGTGAAGTTGAAGTGGATCTTTTCTTGGAGGCCTCTATTTAGTGGTCGAACATGTCCCTTGGTGACGTTGGTTTCAATATCTTGTTTCGCCAGTTCTATAATTTGGATTTTGATTTTTAGTGTTCCTAGAGTGGTGTGTGAGGTGACTTGGGGTCAAGTTTGGATGGCCAATTGGAATATTAAAAAAACCAGGGTGGTTTCTTTTTCCTATGGTGGATTACTATATTTGGTGGGATGAAGTGGAGAAGGGTTAGTGATAGGAAGCTTAATTCTCCATGTGGTTGTAGTTGGAAGAAGTTGCAAGGCTATAGAACCTATAGCTATGTGAGAAGGTAGAGGTTCTATTGATGGTTGACCTTGTAGCGAGGTGTTGGTGGTTAGTCATTTTTGGGACATTGTGCGATAAATAGTATGAGGCTCGGAAATGTACTGACAGTGGTTCACTTGAGCAGTGCAAGGGCGTGTCAATGGCTAGGGGATTTTAAGCATGGTAGTGATTCATCTATCATGGAAGCTAGGGCATGCGTTGGAGACTATGGTGTGGGCCAAGCAAGGTTTTCATCGAGGGAATCATCCATCATCAACGAGATTGGGCCCGAAGAGGGGCAAGTCCTCATGGCTAGGGGTGGTGCATCGTGTGGATTAGCAGGACAATGGAGAGGAGCTAGAGAAACATAATTCCATCTCCCCTTAACATGTAGACCTACTTCCACCATTGGACTCGCTTGAAGCATGAATTTGTCTAGTAGAGCAATTGGCCATGTATCATCATGATGACCATAATGAGATCATTGGATTTGTAAATGATCTCCAACATAACCAGTGCCATATGCTAGATTGGTTAGTTTCCCTTCATAGAGGTAAAACATCACTCCAAGTGTGGTTGGACAACTTCGAAGGGAGAATGGAACACATGGAGGCACATGTATGTGAAGAAATTTTCTAGCCAAGGGGCGATGGCCCTAATGACCCAAATCTAGGAAATAAGGGTGCTTAATGATGACTGTGGGATTTTTTGTTATTTTGGAATAGTGTTGGTCTACTTGGGAAATCAATATTTAGTCTTAGGAGGTTAAGAAACCAGGTCGTAGATTGGCTGGTGAACTGAAGAAATTAGGAGTCAAATCTAGAATTTTCTTCCCAGTAGCCTCCTCTTCTGGCTATGCAGGACTCTGGAATTCTAGAAATCCTTATTGATAAAGAAAAAATTTCCTTGATGGGGTGGTAGAGGGTCAATTAGAGGGAGAGGAAATAGGCTTTAATTTCCATATCATGCGCCATCAATGATCTCAAAATGTGTTCGGAAGGTTTTTTCTTGTTGAAAATGTACTCACTACTTGGGGGAGGGGGGTGAATCAATAGTGACTATGTTTATTAACTTTTAAATCTTTTTCAATTAATAACACACAAAATTAATTAACCCATTAGTAGATTAAATCATATATCAAGGCACATGAGAAGCATAAGAAATAACCAAAGAATCATGCATAAGAGGACACAAGATTTTTATGGTGGAAAACCCCCTCTGAGTCAAAAACCACCCTTACTATTGTTGCGCTGCTCAAATAATTATATTAATCGTCAAGCAATTCAGTTACGTAGAATATACAAATGGATACTATTAGTGAGAACGATTATCCTTGTCTAACAACTCTACATACACCCATCTGATCAACAAGCCTTGCCCAACACCCATTAGACTTATGAAGAAAGTTGTTCTCTGTACTGAATTTGTTGGACCCCTCACTCCACTCATCTATTTGACCCTCGTTTTACAATATTTTAGATTGGATTCAATCTGAACTGCTCAACCGTTGAAAATTGGCAACAATAAATTGCTAAAAATATAAGTTCTAAAAATAGCACTGCTAAAAATAGTAGTTTGGGCATCAGCGCTCGATTAGGCAACAAGGAATAAAAAATGGAAGTGCTAAAAATAGAAGTTCTATTTTTAGTAGTTCAAGTTGTATTCCTATTTTTAGACAGTCCCTGGTCTAAAATAGGAAGTAAAATTCGAATTTGGTCTTACCAGTAGTTTGAATATTAATTAGTTAATTCTCCATAAGTTAATTATTTAAGGAAAATCAAACTTGAAGTCTTTGTGAGAACATGCAATAATTTCTCCATTGATTAGGGAATGTGTCCTTGATTTGCTCCACTGATTGAGGAATTAAGGATGAGTTCTATATTGTGAGGATCAGTTGACTTAGTTTAACTTAGTCAAGTTCAGTTAGATTAATTTAACAAGTTGTTAAATTAATGAGAGACAATTTGTTAATGCTTGCATGCATGTGACAACTATTATTTTTAGATAATTGAGTATTCTCTCATGGATAACTAATGCATGGCAGTTCAAACAGAGACCCAGTTGAGACCAGAGAAGGGACAATGTAATCTCAGTTGGATGAATATTTTTCCTATAAAGGAAGCTCATCCATGATGAGGATTTATCTCCTTCAGGTCTGTGCAGTTAGATTAGAGGTTAGTGAGTGTGTGAAGAGGCCAATTCATACATGTGACATCACTGGAAACCAAGGAAACTGCATAAGGAAATGGGAGGCTTGGAGGGCATAGGAGAAGGTTTGTGAGAAGCCTTTGACTATCTATGAGTAGCAGAGGAATTGTACAGAGAGCTCGATAGCTTCCGAGCTAAGGCTTTGTGTAATTCGGACTATATTTCCACTTGTATGATAATACAGAGATGGAGTTTTAGGTAGGTGCTTTCCTTGGGTAAATTCTTTTGTGTTATGTATGATTGGTTCCTTCTTATCAGTTATATGTGTTCTTATTGATGTTGCTCATGGTTGATTAAGCTTCCGCTAAATTGTTTGTAGAAGTAAATCAAGTGTTTTTCTTTAGTACATTGCATTACTAGGTTGATCTACAGGTGGGAAATTTCTACATGGTATTAGAGCTAGCTGATTTGTAGAAAACGTTCTACATGGTATTAAACCTAGATGATTTGTAGGAAAAATTCTACAAAATTCTACATGGTATCAGAGCATAAGTGATCAAGGAGAGAACAATATACTGAGAGGAGATTTCAAAGTTTTGAGTTTTGGGCCGAGAGTTTGCAGAGAAGATCTGAATTTCTGTACAAAATTTTCAGAAATAAATAGCAGATTTGGATTCCTTGTAGAAAAAAACCCAAAATCAAAAAAAAAAAAAATCGGCTGAATCAGAGTTTGGATAAGGGAGATATCGCTAATTTAAAATAAGCTCTTTTTCTAGAAAATTTCGTGACAGTGGGAAAGTGGAAATAGATTGGTGTGCTAGCCAAGAACCTGTATGCACTTGAGGTACAAGATGCATGCAAAGCCTTGAGGAGCGAGGCAAAGGTTAGATACTTGGTAGTTGAGAGGGAGAGTAAATTACCTCTCAACATGCAGCGCCAGAAGAAGTCTCAGACAATTGTGGAGGAGCCACGATTGGTGTAGCAGCTTCAGGAGGTTGTGGAGCAACCACAACTAGAGAAGCTGAGAGGAGATCGAATAGAGACATCTACTCATGCAGAGACCTCCAATAGGGGGAAACTTCGAGCCAGGTGGGTAGAGGGATCACATGCAACCATACCTCCAGGTAGGAGGTGGGGCGATGTGGAGTGATCGTCCCATGGAGGAGGGGCAGGTTCCTTGAGGTACCCAACCTCTTGTATGAGACCTTGCTATGGGAACCCCGATGTGGAGTAGCAGGAACTGACTGATTGGGTAGAGATAGATGCAGATGGAGGAGCTACACTATAGGGTATCCGAGGACAACGCAGAGCATGCAGGTTGCAGCAATGCGAGAGGTGCAAGTGTGTTGCACAGTGCAAGGTAGCACTGAGAAGGGTGCAACAGTGGGAGATGCATGGATATGTTGCAATAGCGCAAAGGTAAGAGAGGGAGCACTTGTCAGCAACAGGTAGAGCTTCAACAACATCATAGAGTTTTTTTTTATTCCGAGAGTTGCTGAAGCAACCACACTTGGTAGATGTGTTGCATGCAGAACATTACAGAGGTACAGGATCGGGTTTGAGAGGAAGCCATTCTTGTTGAGAGGGAGTGTTGAAAATTGGCAATAAGAAATTGCTAAAAATAGAAGTGCTAAAAATAGCAATTTGGGCATCAGTGCTGGATTGGGCAACAAGGAATGAAAAATGGAAGTGCTAAAAATAGAAGTTCTATTTTTAGCAGTTTAAGTTGGATTCCTATTTTTAGACAGTCCCTGGTCTTAAATAGGAAGTAAAATTCGAATTTGGTCTTACCAGCAGTTTGAATATTAATTAATTATTTCTCCATGAGTTAACTAGCTAAGGAAAATCAAACTTGAAGTCTTTGTGAGAACATGCAATAATTTCTCCACTGATTGGGGAATGTGTTCTTGATTTGTTCCACTGATTGAGGGATTAAGGATGAGTTTTATATTGAGAGGATCAGTTGACTTAGTTTACCTTAGTCAAGTTCAGTTAGATTAATTTAACAAGCTGTTAAATTAATGAGATACCTTTTGTTAATGCTTGCATGCGTGTGACAACTATTATTTTCAGATAACTGAGTATTCTCTCATGGATAACTGATGCATGGCAGTTCAGACAAAGACCTAGTTGAGATCAGAGAAGGGACAATGTACTCTCATTTGGATGAATATTTTCCTATAAAGGAAGCTCATCCATGATGAGGATTTATCTCCTTCAGGATTGTGCAGTTAGATAAGAGGTTAGTGAGTGTGTGAAGAGGCCAATTCAAACATGTGATATCACTAGACCCCAAGGAAACTGCAAAAGGAAATAGGAGGCTTGGGGAGCAGAGGAGAAGGTTTGTGAGAAGCCTTTGACTGTCTATGAGCAGCAAAGGGATTGTACTGAGAGCTGGATAGCTTCTGAGCTAAGGCTTTGTGTAATCCAGACTATATTTCCAATTGTATGATAATACAGAGATGGGGTTTTAGGTAGGTGCTTTCCCTAGGTAAATTCTTCTATGTTATGTATGATTGATTCCTCCTTATCAGTTATATGTGTTCTTATTGATGTTGCTCATGGTTGATTAAGCTTCCGCTTAATTGTTTGTAGAAGTAGATCAAGTGTTTTTCTTTAGTACATTGCATTACCATGTTGATCTACAGGTGGGAAATTTCTACATTGTATCAAAGCTAGCTGATTTGTAGAAAACTTTCTACATGGTATCAAAGCTATCTGATTTGTAGGAAAAATTCTACAAAATTCTACATCAACTAGAACAACATAACAACCTATAGCAGTATAGGCTCAATACAATATAATAATCTCACTGAAACAAATCTACACAACCCTCTCAATCACTACAAAAATCTCATCAATAATACATGTTGCATACATAAAAGATAATATGATGAAAACATGATGATCAAGCATAAAGGAAATGATTTGCAATCATTCCTAATCCATTACCATAGTACTACATAAAATCTTTGCTGAATCATAGTTCCATTGCCATCTTCTATGACTGTGAACTGATGAATATTTTCTACAGAATTCCGTGGAAAACTTGCACACACCACTCTTCTCTAACCCACAATCTTCAAGATCAAACAACCATCACATTTATTCTCAAGCGAACCAACCAAATAGATTCATGATCTCCATCTATTTGTAATATTCTATAATGTTTAAATCAATAATTACAATTATGTAGTGGAGCTTTGTTCATATGCTGGAAGTGGTTTGCTTCATTGATTTTTGACTCAATCTAGCCACTAAATTCACTTACCAATGAATATTCTCTTTAAACCATCTTCTATAAGTTCAATATCCTTTTTCCAAACTTTACATGATGAGTCCAGAACAAGAAAAGCAGGAAAAACAAATAAACACCCAATGCGCACAAGGAATCCAAAGTAAATTTCGTGTTTTCTTTCAGTGACACGCACAAGATTGTGAGGATTAGACTGTAGTCACTCATATAACACTGCCAACCAATGATTGGGACTTTTAGTCGCTCCCACAATATTTTCATGTAAGCGGCTGGAGCAGAGGATGTCCAAAAACAACTTTCCTTTGCTCAGAGTCTGCCCAAACTTCTTCCATAGATTGATCATGATCAGTAAGCCCTCAGGAAGTCACTATAACCTCTGCAACACATCAAAAAACCACTACCACATTACTAACATCATCACAAGCCAAACTAGGTTGACTTGAATGCACATGAGTCATCAAATTGCTCCACAACTTATCCAACACCTGCATAACCTTCAACTCATCAATGATAGGTCCTACACGTGCGCATACAGGCTAAAAACCATCCATACACACACCAAGTACAATAATCATAGCTTGATAGTATCCAATCACTATCAACTAGGTGTAGCAGCTAAACAACATACGAAGGCATCCACACACAAGCCAAATACTTGTAATAATATCTGAAACCACTAGACTAAGGTTTGCAACCAATGCCCAAGTCAAGTACCATCTCACTAGCATATGAAACCAATCATCAAGCCCAATACTTGTAGCAACCAACCATGTGCATAAATAGGACTCTGCATCATATGCTACTAGGTTGACATCAATTCCAACCAACAATAAACCAATGCTACTAGGCTGACATAAATTCCCACCAACAACTGAGCCACAATGCCAACAATATCCCCCTTTGGCATTGATGGAAACCCCAACTAAACCATCTAACTATCCTCTGAAAAACTCCTTACTCAATTCCCTTTTGACATCGATTATAAAGGGTTGTGCTCATCCAAGTAACCATAGCTGAATAGACACTACTCCCCTTGGACACTAGCTAGGCCAGACAAGACAAAAACACTCCTCATTATAAAATGACAATAAACAATAGTAGTAACAACTTTATTCCTCTCCTAAAGCAGCAGAAACAAACTCAACAGTAACATGAGCATCGACAATAAAATACCATGAGTAGAAGCACTCTCACCATCAATAACATAACATAACCATTAGCAACATCAATATAATATGAGCAACAACACATCATAAGGAGAAATAATATTAAAGTCACTTAACTCAGCAAGACCAACTACATCAACCTCACTCTCATCCAAACAAACAACAACATAGTGTAGCAGCAACAATAACTAACCATATCTAATCAACAATATAACATTGGAACATGTTCCCCTAAACATCATCATCATCCTATATCCCATGCTTTCTAGTTGAAGGCTACACTTTGAGGATAAAGGGGTTGACTACACAATATTACTGATATACAATACATGAATGAAAAAACACCCATCAGCCCACGTGAATGGTTCTTTCATCCCTCATCAATAGATACTAGACACCAAAACTCTCTCTCCAATATTACCATGATCAAGGATATGCAATAAAATGTAGTACATGGTTGTATAATGAGATACAATGCTATGTACTGACTATGATATGATATATAATAGCCCAAATATGACTACAACAACTCATAACAACACAAAATTGTCATGACTCATAATCTTCCTATCACCAACTCATGACAACATGAACTCAATTACTTGAACACGATATTTCATGGCTTCATAAGAAAGATACATGATTGAAACTAATGAATACTCAAAATTTTCCATACATGACCAAAAGCATGCCTTTCTCCAAGACATACTCAAATGAGCTCCTTTACCAACATTATAAACATTTAGGCCAATCAATAAGATGACGAATGATCAATAATATATAAATATTATCATGCATACAACCATCCATGTGCAAAACATAAATCCATCTATATCAAGGCATCATCTTCTTGTAGTGAATGAAGTGATAACAACAGTAACCAGTCAAGATGAAATATGTAATGGTGAGCAGTAATAGCATATAACCATGACATCAACTGAGAAGCATAAAAAACTTCAATATGTAGAACCAACATAAAAATAGCTCAAGAACGTGCAATACCAACATATGACCATTTTCTCATATCATCCATAATGTACCAACCAACACATCTATATGATAGCAACAATAAACATGTCAAAAATATGTGCACCATTTACAACAGGAGGCAACCAACCACTCAAGATAGCATAAATCAAGTCAACACATCTCACACCATAAGAAAAGCCTCAAACTATTATGGTAGAAAACAATGGATCCATGAAACAATAAATTTGATCAACAAAACCTGCAAGAAGTACCAGCATATCATGCCACCAGTAACCACCAAGCCATATATGCACAATGCCAACAATTAAGCAGAAGTTAATAATCTTCATCATGGAGCAATAATGAACCATAATGAAATTACTAAATTCAGCATAGGCCAAGTAACCACCATTCTCCTCAATGACAGTAATGAACATAGGTGAGAGATCATGTGACCAATGGATCAATATCTGATGACACTAACATCACATCATATGTAACAAAAACCAACAATAATAGAGAATCCAAAAGCATGCATATGGAGCATAAACCCTAGAAACATAATTGAATAAAAAATTGCCTCATTTATAAATATATTGTGGCTTCTAATCACTAGAACTAATGCATGTCGATCTCTCTCATGGATAGCATACACAACGTGTTCATATAAAGGCAATTTTACATGAATTCTCAAAACAACCATCAATCTAAAAATAATCAGCTACATGCAATTGATACAAGACTATGGAGAATCATATAGGTCATATAAAATCAAGGTAGTTCTACTCAGCCTCTAATAGCTCATGTAATGGCCAATGTTAGATAAATATATAATCATGAGAAACATAGAAACCTCCTCCAAACAATCTTAAGGACCATGATGCCATCAATAACCCACTAGAAAATGGAAGCATGTGAGATGTCCCCCCTGCACATGCATCATCTCAAAATAATGTCCTGCAACAACAACTGACAAAGCTACAAAATCATGCAACTTAATTCTATTCAAACTTTCCAATATGGCAACATTTTTAATGATCCACATGCAATCCATAATCAAACCATATGCTCCCCTTGAAACCATGCATGCCTCAATTTTAGTGGGAGTGATTTGTTGCTCCTTTCTTTTCCAAATTTTGTCAGGTTGATCCTTGGTATGCACATTCTTATTCGGACTCTTGACCGATTGGATTTTCATGAATTTATTCCTTTGATTGGATTTCCTGAAACACATGGGAAGATTTCAATCCTTGGCCTTATGATCCAAATTATCATAAACATAACATCTAATGTGCCCATGAAATGTGAGAAAATTTTCATATCTTTTGTTGATCTCATTTCTACTCCTTACTCCATAGGTCCTACAATCAACATTTTTATGACCAAAATCATTACATAAGAAATAATACCCATAAAAGAAATTTTCATACCTGAAAATTGATGGGACTAATCTTTGAGGATACTCCTACTTTGGCTGCTTATTTTTCTTGAAATGATTTATCTTATTGTTCCTGGAATTGGCTAAAATGTGCCCAAATTTTTTACATTTAAAACACTTAACATTTCTCATATCTTTCCTCGACACATTTTTGGGCTCTTGACTTGGCACTTGATTTTGCTGACAATTTCCTTCATTGTTGCTTGAAATTTTTGCTTTGGACTCTTCAACTGTTGCCTCATTTGTTCTCTTGATGCTTTTTTCTAATTGAGATTCTAGTTTCTCATAGTGGTTGATTTGATTCTTGATTTGGTTACCAATTTCCCTTCAAGTTTCCTTGCTTTCTCCAACTATTTTTAGAAATCAGAATACTCTTCTTTGAAAACATGTTCTCTCCCTTCAAGAATCTGAAGAAGTTTCTTCAAATATTTTTTCTCCATCTTAAGTTCTTGTATCAGCCTTGCTTGAGATTTGTTTTTGGATTCTGTCTACATATATATATGCATTGATTCCCTGATTCATTTGTTGCACATTTATACAAGATATTGCTGTGTACTGTGAGTGGATATTACTTTTCTGCATTAAGTAATAATTGTGATATGTTTTTAACGTGTAAATCTGATATTGAAGAAAAATGGCCAGAATCAGTGAAGTATTAGAGTTCATGAAAACTCTTATACAATCTACTATTGATGACACATTACAAATCAACATAGGATCTCTCTTAGAAATTCAGACATGTCTACAAAATGCACAGGAAAAGATTCATTTTTTGCAGCTTGAATCTCAGCTACAACAAGAAGAATTACAGTAGTGGAGTCATCATTCTGAATCTATTTCTGTTCAGAACATTGAGGCAACCACCCATCAGCAGCAAGTCAATAATGTTACCATTCATTCAAATAAAGAAACAGTTGTACATGCAGATGCATAAACTCAGTTTGCTCTTCCCAAGCCCATCATCAGACCTTGGGAACAACTTGTCCACAACAAGCACATAACCGGTCTTGGATATGACAAGGACTTGTCCTTTCATATTCCAAACTACTTAAAGCCCATTCAGTTTCAGAGTACTGGATTTATTCATGACAGTTCACCTGCTCCTCATGATAGTTCACCTCCAGCTGTTCCAGATTCTACTCCTCTTCCACCGCAACAACAACAACAACATATTGTGAAATTCCAACGCTGTGATCGAGTTGGCCATCTGAAAGATCACTATTTTGATCTTCATCCATGTAAGCACTGTCATAAAACTAGCGATCCTTCACACAGATGCTTCAAAAACAAACGTCCTGCAAGAACAAAGATTCATCTTGGATGGATCGCTTCTTGGCAATGGGCATCAACAACCAAGAAGACATTCCAAACACATGTCAGAACTTGTTCCAGAGTATTGAAAAGTCTTGCAGCTGAGTTTTCTCCATCATCTCACCTCGTATCTGACAGGGGGGGAAATGATGGTCATCTACAAGCTTCAAAGCCACATCAAGCGAGCCTGAGCCACAACCTCCCACACGCGTTTCAGAGTTGTAGCCAGAGACAAAGATGCCCGTGAACATGCCTTCAGTTGGTAATCTGGGACACTTCCTCTAGCAGAAGACTTTAGCTTCTTGCGAGTTTCGGAAGAATTCCAGGAACAAAATTGAGAACACTTCCTCTAGCAGAAGACTCCAGCTTCTTGCCAGTTTTGGAAGAGTTCCTGGAATTGCATTAAGCATTCAAGAGTTGTTGGTCATCCTTAAACCATCACAGGTTGCGACTTCCCTTTTTAGGTTGAAGTTCTCCCTTTTATGCGAGGTGAAACCTCCCTTTCATGGTTGAAGGTTTCCCTCTTCAAAACAATATGAGCACTTCCCCTAGCAGAAGACTTCAGCTTCTTACCAGTTTTGGAAGAGTTCCGGGAACTACACTAAGCGTTCGAGTGTTGGTGGTCATCCTTAAACCACCGGCCTTTATACCAACATTTCAGAGAGCACATTCAGCCTAGTGTTGCCATGCATTTTTTGCACATTTTGTATTACAACTCTCTTCTTGGACTCATACATAACCCTTTGGATTAAGGGGGGGAATGTTGGACACCTAATCCTCAATGGGTTAGTGTGGAAGTCGAATGGACAAAAGGAGTCCAAGAGAACTTGGTATGTGAAACCCAAGGGTCACAACATGTACTATAAATGTAAATCATTTGTTAATAAAAATCGTACTCTCATGTTTTATCCTTCATATTATATTGCTGCCCATGTGTGTTTGACACTTTGCCACTCCACCAATTGATTCCACCATAGAAGTGGCTAGACAAAGCGCCAAGGTGGTCAAATTCCAGGTTTAGAGTAGTCTAGATGAATCTCACTCCGACCAAAGAACACCAACACCCTTCTCATTGAATACTTCGACACTAAAACCCAATGAATTGTAGGAGATCAGCTCTCCTTCCCCCAGTATGCACCGAAAACCACAAGAGCCACACACTGTGGCTCCACTCAGCGCACCAGAGACTTCGCCTGTGCATCCACTTTCTACACCCACCAGAGAACCGAAATCACATACCTTCCAAATTCAAAATGAACCAAAAAATCCAAGTGGTTATTGTTATCTCAATCCGTGTTGCACTAGACTAGAAAAGCCCGAGGAACCCTTCTAGGGACAGGCACAGGACCAGACAACCTCGGTTGAACTCGGAAACAAAACACTTCCAATGCCTCCAAAACCACAATCCCAGACTCCTCTGCCTTCATTGTTGTGCATAAAACCACTTAGATGCGTGAAGCTAAACCACTACCTCAACACTAATGTTGTTCAAATTACCCATCCGTCGCCTTACAACATCTTCTCCACCACTTGACGAGGCGTTGGGTTGTTTCACACGCTCGGCATTACTCATCTCTGATCACTTAATGAATTGAGGGGATTGAGGGGCTGGTCCCCCTTCCACTTGCTGCATGACTACTAACATGGGCCACGAGGAGCCACACGGTCCTAAGATCTTATCAAGTCGAGGAGCTAAGATGTAATTTTCACTATAATTTAAATATTATATACTTTAAAAGTAAATTATATATTAATATATAATTTTATATTATTACTATGATTTATAAAAAGTTAGAGTTTTTAATTAAAATCTCGAAAAATCATTTTTGGTTAAAATTATGACCTCAATCTTATTGTAAATTTATTTAAAATACATTTTTCATTATAAGTATAGTTTTAACATTTTGAAAAATAGATTTTATAAATTCCAACCCATTCAAATAATATTTTATTAAAATTTTATTCCAATAATTTAGTAAAATTTTCCAAAAAATAATATATATATATGAAAACTCATAACCCTTTTTTAATGTAAATTATATAATTAATCTCAAAAAATAATATCTTATATAATTAATGTATTTTTTATCTTGAAAATAACAACTCATGAGGGTTTTTTTTTAAATCCATTATCTTAAAACTCGAAGCTTTTTAACGGAAATATATTAAATGTAATCCATTATTTTAACAATCCAAAACTCATAACCTTTTTTTTTACTCAATTATATAATTAATCTCAAAAAATAATATCTTATATAATTAATGTCATTTGTTATCTTGAAAATAACAACTCACCGGGGCTTTTTTTTAAATCCATTATCTTAAAAGTCCAAGCTTTTAACGGAATTAGATTAAATGTAATCCATTATTTTAAAAATCCAAATATAACAAATGCATTTTACCGTGAAATATTTGGGTCTTTGACCCAATCTAGGTCATTGCACAAATGATCAAACTCGACTCAATTATTTATGGTTAACCCAATTGTTCTCATTCCCATACGAAAACTCCAATATAAATTTACTATCATTCCCATACGAAAACTCCAATATAAATTTACAGAGCGAGTACAGAGGAACACTCACTACGCGTCACCCTTAAGCGTCTGCAGAGCCCGTTTGTTCGTTGCAAATTAGTTAAATGGAGAAGGTTGAGAATTCACCAGTTGCAACTCGAACGTTAAAGAGGAAGAGAGAAGATTTATTGCCACCTCCTGTCAATCCGTTGCGCCACACGCTGGTTCTAGACATGGACCACACCCTTTTGGCAGAGCGCTGCCATAAGGTACCCAAACACGAAGGGTCGGAGTATTTTAAGGTGATGAGAACGCGAGATGGTAAAGAGAGAAAGAAATACGTTTATCAGAGGCCTGGCCTCCAATCTTTTCTGACAGAAATGTCAGAGCTGTATGAGGTGGGCGAGATGGTAAAGAGAGAAAGAAATACGTTTATCAGAGCTGTATGAGGTGGGTGTGTTCACGTTAAGCGGTAAAAAAAGAGCAAACCGCTTTCTGGACGAGATCGATACAGATCGTCAACTCATCAAGTTCAGGCTGTACAGAGATTCAGCCAAACATGGAGTTAAAGATCTATCTCGGCTGGGAAGGGATCTGCGGAAGGTAATCATCATTGACGACAAGTCGGAATCATACCAGTTGCAGCAGAGCAACGCGATCCCAATCAAACGCTTCGACGGTCTGAAGTCGGACTCAGAGCTCACACAGCTCATCCCCCTCCTACAGAATCTCAGTAAAGTGGACGACGTTCGCCCAGAGCTTGCTGACAAATTCAAGGTTCATGATCCGCCTGTGACTGATGTACTAAATGCTAAAAAATGAAATTGTTAAGGGCACTGTGCAGCCCATGCTGAAGTCTGATAATGGTTTCTACTTCAAATTAATGTTAGTAGCTTTTGCATATTCGTTTTGAGTAATGGCAAATTTTAGTTTGGTTTCGAATTATCTTGCTTTTGAATCATGGAAAAATGGGATCTCTATTTCTATTCTGATTTCTATTTCTATGTTTCAACTTATAAATTAAAAAAGAAAAGAGGAAGAACGGTGATTTCCAGATATGACTTATCATTATAAATCATAAGAACAATGCCCAACACATACACCAATCTCATTTTCATTTTATTTAAGTGTTATTTGTTTTTAAAATCTTTTCTCTTTTTCAAAAATCAAAGTTTAGATGTTAGAATTTTATCTTTAAATGTCAAAATAAATAATTACACGTTAAACCACATTATTAAAAAAAAAAATCTATGAAATTACACTTGTTCACAGATTTGAAGTGGAGATCACTAAGCAAATTTGCACGGAAAGAACCCCTTGTAATTGGGGGATTTAACCTGGTTCTCTTTTTGCTTCTAGTTGAAGTAAAATATTTATGCATTTTCTCACCAAACAGATGGTCTGGGTCTACATGATCGACGAAGTAATTATGTTGCCTGCATCTAATTCTGTCAAATGATGAACAATCTTGCAATCTGGCTTTCTATAACCTGATCTTCTAAACAATTTAGATCCATTAAGCGAGAGGAATTAAACGAGTCCGTCTGGAATATCAACAACTACTTCTTGGCCATCGTTAATTCCGTAATGAAATTCCGGATCCACTGATTCTCGTGAGAAATTATGTATGGAAAAGTTTCGTTGTAGTGTTGCATAGTAATCAGGCAACTTCCCCACGCATCGTAATTCTTTATTTTCCAGGATGTTTCAGAGCTTGCCAAACATTGGATCGTAGTTCCTTTCTGTGGAGGATCCAGCAAAGGGACTTCTATTAAGTTTAGGCAACTTCTGGTAGCTTAAACCATGGAAGCACTTCTTCTGGTAGTCGATGATCAGGCGACTACATTTTTTTAATGAGAGGTAACATATAGCCATGTGCAAGCTTTTGCTGTTGATGTCTAATTACGTGGATAGGGGTCTCTATTTCAACGCATGGAACTAAGTTTGCAGAATTTCAAATTTTGTTTAAATAAATGGACAGGATTGGATCTTCGTCTGTTAATCCAATACAGGGCTCTAATTTCAATAGCACCTTCTGGTTGCGTATTACACAGGAGCTGTATTTAATTTATTAATTAAATTGAAATTGAAATGCTTCGTCTATTCCTATTCCCACGTGGTTGATCACTTCTTCAATCCACCCATTCCTATTCCCACGTGGTTGATCACTGCTTCAATCCACCAAGGTTTGAATGGGAACCAAAAGAGCCATCACCGGAGTGACCAACCATATTCCCCAATTGATCTCCACATAGCAAAATGAGACTCCGTTAAGTGAAACCTTGTTCGAGGAAGTGGAGACTCTAGTGAAGGCGATGCCCAATAATAAAGAACGAGGAGTGGATGGATTCACTACATACTTCTTCAAGGCTTGTTGGCACTTTCTCGCTGAAGATATCCCTGCCTTAGTAGAGGAATCTCGCAGGAAGCAATAGCTATGCTTTGTTTAAATGCAAGGGTTGATATCAAAATAAAATGCAGCTAGTGAGACAAGTGGGTTTAGACCCATTGCTATGTGTAATGTGATAAATAATATCATCTCATTCATGATTGTTAGAATATTGAAGTCATTATATGTGTAATGTGATAAATAATATCATCTCATTCATGATTGTTAGAATATTGAAGTTATTATTGAAGTAGATTTGTATTTTGGATGGTATAGTGATGTCCTTTCCATTTGCTTAAACAAAATAAGAAGTTAGGGATGCTAGTCAAAATGGACTTATCTTAGTAAGAAATAGGCTTCCCTTTGTAAGATATGGACACTAGTATCTTGGAAGAAACTCTTTCTTTAGAAACTTTGTGGGGCATTGGGGTTTTGGGACCCAACAACACTCAAAAATGTGATGGGATCAAAGTTGTGGTGGCTTTGTATTCAAGGAGGGACATAACTATAAAGGCATATATGGGATAGGAAGTACAGTCAAGGGTGAACACAAGAGGAGAAGCTCAGAGTGGTAGAATTCTCTTTGGGGTCCCCTCTTTGGAATCTAGCACAAAGAAACTAACACATCATTCAAGATCACATATTCTATGAGATCCATGAAGGGAAATCAGCTTGATTATGGGAAGAATCATAGCAACAAATGCCTAGATTGGATAACATCACTCACCTCAGATCCATCAAAGAATTATTTTGGAACCATGATACCTTGTGGGTAGAAGATTATTGGTGAGAAACCTCAATCCACTTGGAGAGTTTGGAAAATGAAGAATGATTAGCCAGCCATATAGGGAGTTCAAAACTGGTTAATTCTAAAAAAAACTCTACATTAGTGAAGAATCTCATTAACAATGATAAGGAAAAATTAAGGTGGAGATATATATCTTTGGGCATATTATCAATTAAGGAATCCTACAACATATTGACCAACCATGTGGGACTTCCTCAAAGGCCCCTATGGCGAAAAATCTATACTTCTAGGTTATGGCTAGAGGTGTCACACTTCCTATGGCTCTTAGGTTGTTGGTTGTTCCTTAACTAGGATCACCTACAACATAAAGGGTACTATGGTCCATCTTGGTGTCCATAATTTCAAAGGCATGAGGAGGATATGAAGCATTTTTTGAACTCATGCAATGAAATAGAAGAGCTCTCGGGTAGGGTGCGAAGTACGTTTAGCTATCTAAACTTCTCAAGGAATAGTATTAGGGACACTATCTAACACTCGAGGGGCACTCTCTTCAAAAATATGGTTGGTTGTTAGTTTTAAAATTCATTTTGTGGAACCTATGGAAGGAACACAAAAGGATAATATTTAAGGACCAAAGGTCCCCACCTTAGTTTGTTTGGAACACTACAAGAGAAAATGTGAGGGAATCAATTTTGGCAGAAAAGTGGGAAGCCAATGACTAGAAATAAAAGGAGGATAAATCCTTGATCCTCTAAAAAAAGACCTCTCACTAGTGCTGATGGGGACCAGGAGGTTAGGTCGTAGATTGGATGGCGAACAGAAGGAATTATGAGTCAAACCCGAAATTCACTTCCCAATGGCCTCCTCGTCCAATTATGTAGGACTCTAACATATGGAAACCCTTACTTATAAAGACAAATCTTCCTTGATGGTTGTGGTAGTGGGTTGATTGGAGGCCCAATACATGGGATTTAATTTGCAAACCACGTACCCTCAATGATCTCAAAATGTGTTGGGAACCCTTTGTCTGGTGCTCCATGGGCTAATTCTCTAGAGAATGGCTTGAGTATAATGGGTGTTGGCTTGGTCATGGGGCTCATTTGCAAGTTTTAGGTGTTGAGTGATAGGAATATAGGGGGAATACTCTAGGTAAGTGTGAAGGAAGGCTTACGAGTCAAGCCAATCCCTTCTCTTGGCTTGAAGATGATTAATGTGAGTTATGTGTGGGGGAAATATGGTGCAATGTTGGCTCTGTTGGTGATGCAGAGAACCATTTTGGAACCTCCGATGCATTATGTTGTTGTGACCAAGGATAATTTTATTGTCATTTTGGTGCAAAGTGGTTTACATAGTTGAGTTTGTCCTTTGCTTCGGTCTCGGGACAACACCACATGCTTTCAAGCAAGTAATTTTGTGTGGTCCCTCCATTGTTGGTTTCATTGATTGGTATGTTTTGTTTGGGTTTGGCCCTACTATAGGATTTTGTGTGGGTGTGGTGTTCTTAATAGATAGTGGCAAGTGGCCTATAGTGTTTGGTGGGAAGTTTAAGGGGAGCTTGTCTTAGAGGCCTTTGTTCAGTGGTTAAACAATTCCCTTGGTGACGTTGGTCTCAATATCTTTTTTATTCGATTATGTAATTTGGCTGTTGATTTTTAGTGTTCATGGAGTGGTGTGTGGGGTGTCCTAGGGTTAGGCTAGTGTGACCAATTGGAATATTAAAAACCCCAGGGTGGTGTGTGCTTTTTCATGTGGTGGATTCCTATTTTCATTGGGCCGAAGTGGAAAAGGGTTGGAGACATGTAGCTTAATTCTTCCTGTGGTAGTAGTTGGAAGTGGTCGAAGGGCTAGAGAACCCGTAGGCATGCGGGAGGGTGGTGGTTTTGTTGGTTGGTTGACCTTGCAGCGAGGTGTTAATGGTTGGTTGCTTCAGAGACATTATGCAGTAGATGTTGTGGGGCTATGGAATGTATTGAAAGTGGGTCACTTGAGTGGTGTAAGGGAATGCTAATAGCTAGGGTCTTTTAGGCATGGTGGTGAGTCATCTATCTTGGTAGCTAGGGCATGGGCAAGAAACTATGGTGTGGGTTGAGCAAGGTTTTCATCAAGTAGATCATGAATCATCAGCGAGGTTGGGCCCAGAGAGGGGTAGCCAGGGGGTGGTGCATCATGTGGACCACCACGATGATTAGGAGGAGATGGAGCAACAAAATTCCATCTCCCTTAGGCATGTAGACTTGCCTTTGCCTTTTGATTGTCTTGAAGCACAATTTTTCCAGGTGACAGCAATAGTAGAAAATTTAGATAGGGATTGCCATGATGACCGCAATGAGATCATTGGATTTATGAATGATCTCCAATATAACTAGTGGCATATATTATATCCCTTAGTCTCCCTTCATAGAGGTCAAAATAAACTCCAAGGGCGGTTGGACAACTTTGAAGGGAAAATGGCACACATGGAGGCACATGTACATGAAGCATTTTTCCAACCAAGATTTGATGGCATTGATGACCCGAATCCAGGAAATATTGGTGCTTAATGATGATTGTGGGATGTGTTTTAATTCTAGGAAAATTTTGGTCTACTTGGGAAATCAGTATTCGGTCCTACGAGGTGAGGGAACTAGGTCATAAATTGGCTAGAAAACTGAAGGAATCAGGAGTCAAACCTAGAATTCGCTTCCGAATGGCCTCCTCCTCTAGTTATGTATGACTCCCAAACTTTGGAAACCCTTATTGATAAAGAAAAATCTTCCCCAATGGGAGTGGTAGAGGATCAACCAGAGGTCTAGGATTGGGCTTTAATTTTCACACCACACACCATCAATGATCTCAAAATGTGTTGGGAATACTTTTCCTGACTTTTCGTGGGTGAATGTTTTGGAGAATGTTTGGAGTAGAACAGGTCTTGGCTCAGTCCTAGATTTAATTTGTAGGATTTTGGTGTTGAGGGATAGGATTACAGGGGGCATAGTCTATCTAGGTGCGAAGGAAGGCTTACCAATCAAGCCATTCCTCACTCTTAGCTTGAAGACGATTAATGTGTGCTATGTGTGGGGGAAGTACAGTGCGACATCGGCTCCGTTGGTTACACAAAGCACCATTTGGACCCCGGGCTGCATTTTTTTGTTGTGACTAGGGATAATTTAGTGTTGGTCTAGTGTGAAGTATTTTACAAAATTGAGTTTGTCCTCTGCCCGGGTCTTAGGACAACAACACGTGCTTTCGAGCAGGTAATTTTGTCTACTCCTTCCATTGTTGGTTTTAGTGATTGGTATGTTGTGTTTGGGTTTGGCCCTACTGTAGCATTTATTGTGGGTGTTGTGTTCTTCATGGCCCGTGGAAAGTGTCCTACAGTGTTTGGTGTGAAGTTTAAATGGATCTTTTCTTGGAGGCCTCTATTTGGTGGTCAAACATGTCCCTTGGTGACGTTGGTTTCAATATCTTGTTTCGCTAGTTCTATAATTTGGATTTTGATTTTTAGCATTCCTATAGTGGTGTGTCAGGTGACTTGGGGTCAAGTTGGGATGGCCAATTGGAATATTAAAAAAACCAGGGTGGTGTTTGTTTTTTCCTATGGTGGATTACTATATTTGGTGGGATGAAGTGGAGAAGGGTTGGTGATAGGAAGCTTAATTCTCCACGTGGTTGTAGTTGGAAGAAGTTGCAGGGCTATAGAACCTATAGCTATGTGAGAAGGTAGAGGTTTTATTGACGTGTTGACCTTGTAGCGAGGTGTTGGCGCTTAGTCATTTTTGGTACATTGCACGATAAATAGTATGGGGCTGGGAAGTGTAATGACAGTGGGTCACTTGAGCAGTGCGAGGGCATGTCAATGGCTAGGGTATTTTAAGCATGGTAGTGGTTCATCTATCATGGAGGCTAGGGCATGCATTGGAGACTATGGTGTGGGCCAAGCAAGGTTTTCATCGAGGCGATCATCCATCATCAATGAGGTGAGGCCCGAAGAGGGGCAGGTCCTCATGGCCAGGGGTGGTGCATCATCTGGATCAACATGATGATGGAGAGGAGTTGGAGAAACATAGTTTCATCTCCCCTTGACATGTAGACCTACTTCCACCATTTGACTCACTTGAAGCATGAATTTGTCTAGTAGAACAATTGGCCATGAATCATCATGATGACCATAATGAGATCATTGGAATTGTAAATGATCTCCAACATAACTAGTGCCATATGCTAGATTGGTTAGTCTCCCTTCATAGAGGTAAAACATCACTCCAAGTGTGGTTGGACAACTTCAAATGGAGAATGGAACACATGGAGACACATATACGTGAAGCAATTTTCTAGCCAAGGGGCGATGGCCCTAATGACCCAAATCTAGGAAATAAGGGTGCTTAATGATGACTGTGAGATTTTTTGTTATTTTGGAATAGTGTTGGTCTACTTGGGAAATCAATATTTAGTCCTAGGAGGTTAGGAAACCAGGTCGCAGATTGGTTGGTGAACTAAAGAAATTAGGAGTCAAATCTAGAATTTTCTTCCGAGTAGCCTCCTCCTCTAGATATGCAAGACTCTGGAATTATAGAAATCCTTATTGATAAAGAAAAAATTTCCTTGATGGGGTGGTAGAGGGTCAATTAGAGGCAGAGGAAATAGGCTTTAATTTCCATATCATGTGTCAGCAATGATCTCAAAATGTGTTCGAAAGGTTTTGTCTTGTTGAAAATGTGCTCACTACTTGGGCGGGGGGTGGAGGGGGGGTTGTGAATCAATATTGACTGTGTTTATTAACTTTTAAATATTTTTCAATTAATAACACACAACATTCATTAACCCATTAGTAGATTAAATCATATATCAAGACACATGAGAACCATAAGAAATAACCAAAGAATCATGCATAAGAGAGCACAAGATTTTTATGGTGGAAAACCCCCTCTGAGTCAAAAACCACCCTTACTGTTGTTGCAGTGCTCAAATAATTATATTAATCGTCAAGTAATTCAGTTACGTAGAATATACAAATGGCTACTATTAGTGAGAACTATTATCCTCATCTAAGGACTCTACATACACCCATCTGATCAACAAATCTTGCCCAACACCCATTGGACTTATGAATAAAATTGTTCTCTGTACTGAATTTGTTGGAGCCCCCACTCCACTCATCTATTTGACCCTTGTTTTACAATATTTTAGATTGGATTCAATCTGAACTGCTCAACTGTTGAAAATTGGCAACAAGAAATTGCTAAAAATAGCACTGCTAAAAATAGCAGTTTGGGCATCAGTGCTGGATTGGGCAACAGGGAATGAAAAATGAAAGTTCTAAAAATAGAAGTTCTATTTTTAGTATTTCAAGTTGGATTTCTATTTTTAGATAGCCCCTGGTCTAAAATAGGAAGTAAAATTCGAATTTGGTCTTACCAGCAGTTTGAATATTAATTAATTAATTCTCCATGAGTTAATTAGTTAAGGAAAATCAAACTTGAAGTCTTTGTGAGAACATGCAATAATTTTTCCACTGATTGGGGAATGTGTCATTGATTTGCTCCACTGATCGAAGAATTAAGGATGAGTTCTATATTGAGAGGATCAGTTGACTTAGTTTAACTTAGTCAAGTTTAGTTAGATTAATTTAACAAGTTGTTAAATTAATGAGATACAATTTGTTAATGCTTGCATGCATGTGACAATTGTTATTTTCAGATAACTGAGTATTCTCTCATGGATAACTGATGGATGGCAGTTCAGACAGAGACCCGATTGATATCAGAGAAAAGACAATGTACTATCAGCTGGATGAATATTTCTCCTACAAAGGAAGCTCATCCATGATGAGGATTTATCTCCTTCAGGTTTGTGCGGCTAGATGAGAGGTTAGTGAGTGTGTGAAGAGGCCAATTCACACATGTGACATCACTGGACACCAAGGAAACTGCACAAGGAAATAGGAGGCTTGGAGGGCAGAGGAGAAGGTTTGTGAAAAGCCTTTGACTATCTATGAGTAGCAAAGGAATTGTACTGAGAGCTGGATAACTTCCGAGCTAAGGCTTTGTGTAATCCGGACTATATTTCCACTTGTATGATAATATAGAGATGGGGTTTTAGGCAAGTGCTTTCCTTGGGTAAATTCTTCTCTGTTATGTATGATTGATTCCTTCTTATCAGTTATATGTGTTCTTATTGATGTTGCTCATGGTTGATTAAGCTTCCGCTAAATTGTTTGTAGAAGTAGATCAAGTGTTTTGCTTTAGTACATTGCATTACGAAGTTGATCAACAGGTGGGAAATTTCTACATGGTATCAACGCTAGCTGATTTGTAGGAAAAATTCTACAAAATTCTACATGGTATCGGAGCACAGGTGATCAAGGAGAGAATAGTATACTGAGAGGAGATTTCAAAGTTTTGAGTTTTGGGCTAAGAGTTTATAGAGAAGATCTAAAAATTTCTGTACAAAATTTTCAGAAATAAATAGTAGATTTCGATTCCTTGTGGAAAAATACCCAAAATAAAAAATAAAATAAAAAATTGGTTGAATCGGAGTTTGGATGAGGGAGATATTGTTGGTTTAAATTGAGCTCTTTTTCTAGTAAATTTTGTGACAGCGCTAAAGTGGAAATAGATTAGTGTGGTCGCCAAGAACCTGTTTGCACTTGAGGTACAAGATGCATGCAAAGCCTTGAGGAGCAAGGAAAAGGTTAGATACTTGGTGGTTGAGAGGGAGAGTAAATTACCTCTCAACATGCAGCGTTAGAAGAAGTCTCAGACAATTGTGGAGGAGCCACGATTGGTGTAGCAAATTCAGGAGGTTGTGGAGCAGCCACAACTAGAGAAGTTGAGAGGAGATCGAGTAGAGACATCTACTCATGCAGAGACCTCCAATAGGGGGAAACTTTGAGCCAAGTGGGTAGAGGGATCACATGCAACCATACCTCCAGATAGGAGGTGGTGCGATGTGGAATGATCGTCCCATGGAGGAGGGGCAGGATCCTTGAGGTACCCAACCTCTTGGATGAGACCTTGTTATTGGAGCCCTGACGTGGAGTAGAAGGAACTAACTTATTGGGTAGAGAAAGATGCAGATGGAGTGACAGATAGAGCTACAGTGTAGGGAATCCCAGGACAGTGCAGAGCATGCAGGTTGTAGCAATGCGAGAGGCACAAGTGTGTTGCATAGTGCAGGGTAGCACAGAAAAGGGTGTAACAGTGCGAGATGCATGGAGATGTTGCAATAACGCAGAGGTTAGAGAGGGAGCACTTGTCAGCAGCAGGTAGAGGTTCAACATCAGAGTATGTTTCTGGCCCAAAAGAGAGGTTAGTTGGGAGTTTTTTTTTGTTCCGAGAGTTGGTGGAGCAACCACACTTGGTAAATGTGTTGCTTGCAGAACATTCTAGAGGTATAGGACCGGGTTCGAGAGGAAGTCATTCTTGTTGAGAGGGAGTGTTGAAAATTGGCAACAAGAAATTGCTAAAAATAGCACTGCTAAAAATAGCACTGCTAAAAATAACAGTTTGGGCATCAATCCTGGATTGGGTAACAGGGAATGAAAATGGAAGTGATAAAATAGAAGTTCTATTTTTAACAGTTCAAGTTGGATTCCTATTTTTAGACAATCCCTAGTCTAAAATAGGAAGTAAAATTCGAATTTGGTCTTACCAGCAGTTTGAATATTAATTAATTAATTCTCCATGAGTTAATTAGTTAAAGAAAATCAAACTTGAAGTCTTTGTGAGAACATGCAATAATTTCTCCACTGATTGGAGAATGTGTCCTTAATTTGTTCCACTCATTGAGGAATGAAGGATGAGTTTTATATTGAGAGGACCAGTTGAATTAGTTTAACTTAGTCAAGTTCAGTTAGATTAATTTAACAAGTTGTTAAATTAATGAGATACAGTTTGTTCATGCTTGCATGCATGTGACAACTGTTATTTTCAGATAACTGAGTATTCTCTCATGGATAACTGATGCATGGCAATTCAGACAGAGACCCAGTTGAGATCAGAGAAGGGACAGTGTACTATCATTTGGATGAATATTTTTCCTATAAAGGAAGCTCATCAATGATGAGGATTTATCTCCTTCAGGTTTGTGCAGTTAGATAAGAGGTTAGTGAGTGTGTGAAGAGGCCAATTCACACATGTGACATCACTAGACCCCAAGGAAACTGCACAAGGAAATAGGAGGCTTGGAGGGCAGAGAAGAAGGTTTGTGAGAAGCCTTTGACTTTCTATGAGCAGCAGAGGGATTGTACTGAGAGCTGGATAGTTTCCGAGCTAAGGCTTTGTGTAATCCGGACTATATTTCCACTTGTATGATAATATAGAGATGGGGTTTTAGGCAGGTGCTTTCCCTGGGTAAATTCTTCTATGTTATGTATGATTGATTCCTTCTTATCAATTATATGTGTTCTTATTGATGTTGCTCATGGTTGAATAAGCTTCCACTAAATTGTTTGTATAAGTAGATCAAGTGTTTTTCTTTAGTACATTGCATTACCAGGTTGATCTACAGGTGGGAAATTTCTACATGGTATCAGAGCTAGCTGATTTGTAGAAAAAGTTCTACATGGTATCAAAGCTAGCTTATTTGTAGGAAAAATTCTACAAAATTCTAGATCAACTAGAACAACATAACAACCTCTAGCAATATAGGCTCAATACAATATAACAATCTCACTGAAACAAATCTGCACAACTCTCTCAATCACTGGAAAAATCTCATCAATAATACATGTTGCATACATAAAAGATAATATGATGAAAACATGATGATCAAGCATAAAGGAAATTATCTACAATCATTCCTAATCCGTTACCATAGTACTACATAAAATATTTGTTGAATCATACTTCCATTGCCATCTTCTATGACTGCGAACTGATGAATATTTTCTACAGAATTCCCTGGACAATTTGCACACACCACTCTTCTCTTACCCATAATCTTCAAGATCAAACAACCATCATATTTTATTCTCAAGCGAACCAACCAAATAGATTCATGATCTCCATCTATTTGTAATCTTCTATAATGTTTAAATCAATAATTACAATTATGTATTGGAGCTTTGTTCATATGCTGGAAGTGGTTTAGTTCATTGATTTTTGACTCAATGTAGCCACTAAATTTACTTACCAATGAATATTCTCTTTTAACCATCTTCTATAAGTTCAATATCCTTTTTCCAAACTTTACATGACGAGTCCAGAACAAGACAAGCAGGAAAAACAAATAAACACCCAATGTGCACAAGGAATCCAAAGTAAATTTCGTGTTTTCTTTCAGTCACACGCACAAGATTGTGAGGATTAGACTGTAGTCACTCCTATAACATTGCCAACCAATGACTGGGACTTTTAGTCGCTCCCACAATATTTTCATGTAAGTGACTGGAGCAGAGGATGTCCAAAAACAACTTTCCTTTGCTCAGAGTCTGCCCAAACTTCTTCATAGATTGATCATCATCAGTAAGCCCTCAGGAAGCCACTATAACCTCTGCAACACATCAAAAAACCACTGCCACATTACTAACATCATCACAAGCCAAACTAGGTTGAATTGAATGCACATGAGACATCAAATTGCTCCACAACTTATCCAACACCCGCATAACCCTCAACTCATCAATGATAGGTCCTACACGTGAGCATATAGGCTAAAACCATCCATACACACACCAAGTACCATAATCATAGCTTGATAGTATCCAATCACTGTCAACTAGGTGTAGCAGCTAAACAACATACCAAGGCATCCACACATAAGCCAAATACTTGTAATAACATCTGAAACCACTGGATTAAGGTCTGCAACCAATGCCCAAGTCAAGTACCATCTCACTAGCATATGAAACCAATCATCAAGCCCTATACTTGTAGCAACCAACCATGTGCATAAATAGGACTCTCCATCACATGCTACTAGGTTGACATCAATTCCAACCAACAATAAACCAATGCTACTAGGCTGACATCAATTCCCACCAACAATTGAGCCACAATGCCAACAATATCCCCCTTTCGCATTGATGGAAACCCCAACTATACCATCTAACTATCCTCTGAAAAACTCCTTACTCAATTCCATTTTGACATTGATTGTAAAGGGTTGATATCATCCAAGTAACCATAGCTGAATAGACTAGACACTAGCTAGGTGAGACAAGACAAAAGCTCTCCTCATTATAACATGACAACAAACAATAGCAGTAACAACTCTATCCCTCTCCTAATGTATCATAAACAAACTCAACAACAACGTGAGCATCGACAATAAAATACCATGAGTAGAAGCACTCTCACCATCAATAACATAACATAACCATTAGCAACATCAATATAATATGAGCAAAAACACATCATAAGGAGAAATAATATTAAATTCACTTAACTTAGCAACACCAACTACATCAACCTCACTCTCATCCAAACCAACAACAACATAGCATAGCAGCAACAATAACTAACCATATCTAATCAACAATATAACATTGGAACATGTTCCCCTAAACATCATCATCATCCTATATCCCATGCCTTCTTGTTGAAGGCTACACTTTGAGGATAAAGGGATTGACTACACAATATTACTGATATACAATACATGACTAAAAAAACACCCATTAGCCCACGTGAATGGTTCGTTCATCCCTCATCAATATATACTAGACACCAAAACTCTCTCTCCAATATTACCATGACCAATGATATGCAATAAATGTAGTACATGGTTGTATAATGAGATACAAGGCTATGTAATGACTATGATATGATATACAATAGCCCAAATATGGCTACAACAACTCATAACAACACAAACTTGTCATGACTCGTAACCTTCCTATCACCAACTCATGACAACATGAACTCAATGACTTGAACAAGATATTACATGGCTTCATAAAAAAGATACAGGATTGAAACTGATGAATACTCAAAATTTTCAATACATGACCAAAAGCATGCCTTTCTCCAAGACATACACAAATGAGCTCCTTGACCAACATTATAAACATTTAGGCCAATCAATAAGATGATCAATGATCAATAATATATAAATATTATCATGCATACAACCATCCATGTGCACAAGATAAATCCATCTATATCAAGGCATCAACTTCTTGTAGTGAATGAAGTGATAACAATAGTAACCAGTCAAGATGAAATATGTAATGGTGAGCAGTAATAGCATATAACCATGACATCAACTGAGAATCATAAAAAACTTCAATCTATAGCAACAACATAAAAATAGCTCAATAAATTGCAATACCAACATATGACCATTTTCTCATATCATCCATAATGTACCAACCAACACATCTATATGATAACAACAATAAACATGTCAAAAATATGTGCACCATTTACAATAGGAGGCAACCAACCACTCAAGATAGCATAAATCAAGTCAACACATCTCACATCATAAGAAAAGCCTCAAACTATTATTGTAGCAAACAATGGATCCATGAAACAATAAATATGATTAGCAAAACCTCCAAGAAGTACCAGCATATCATGTCACTAGTAACCACCAAGCCATATATGCACAATGCAAACAATTAAGCAGAAGTTAACAATCTTCATCATGGAGCAATAATGAACCATAAGGAGATCTATTAAATTCAGTATAGGCCAAGTAACCACCAATCTCCTCAATGATAGTAATGAACATATGTGAGAGATCATGTGACGAATGGATCAATATTTGACGACACTAACATCACATCATATGTAACAAAAACAAGCAATAGTAGAGAATCCAAAAGCATGCATATGGAGCATAAACCCTAGAAACATAATTAAATAAAAAATTGTCTCATTTATAAGTATATTGTGGCTTCTATTCACTGGAACTAATGCATGTCAATCTCTCTCATGGATAGCATACACAACGTGTTCATATAAATACAATTTTACATGAACTCTCAAAACAACCATCAATCTAAAAATAATCAGCCACATGAAATTGATACAAGACTATGGAGAATAATATACATCATATAAAATCAAGGTAGTTCTACTCAACCTCTAATAGCTCATGTAATGGCCAATGTTAGATAAATATATAATCATGAGAAACATAGAAACCTCCTCCAAACAATCTCAAGGACCATGATGCCATATAACCCACTAGAAAATGGAAGCATGTGAGATGTCCCCCCCGCACATGCATCATCTCAAAATAATGTCCTGCAACAACAACTGACAAAGCTACAAAATCATGCAACTTAATTCTATTCAAACTTTCCAATATGGAAACATTTTTAATGATCTGCATGCAATCCATAATCCAACCATATGCTCCACCTGAAACCATGCATGCCTCAATTTTAGTGGGAGTGATTTGTTGCTCCTTTCTTTTCCAAATTTTGTCAGGTTGATCCTTGGCATGCACATTCTTATTTGGACTCTTGACCGATCGGATTTGCATGAATTTATTCCTTTGATTTGATTTCCTGAAACACATGGGAAGTTTTCAATCCTTGGCCTTATGACCCAAATTATCATAAATATAACATCTAATGTGCCCATGAAATGTGAGAAAATTTGCATATCTTTTGTTGATCTCATTTCTACTCCTTACTCCATAGGTCCTACAATCAACATTTTTATGACCAAAATCATTACATAAGAAACAATACCCATAAAATAAATTTTTATACCTGAAAACTGATGGGGCTAATCTTTGAGGATACTCCTTCTTTGGCTGATTATTTTTCTTGAAATTATTTATCTTATTGTTCCTGGAATTGGCTAAAATGTGCCCAAATTTTTTACATTTAAAACACTTAACATTTCTCATATCTTTCCTTGACACATTTTTGGGCTCTTGACTTGGCATTTGATTTTGCTGACAATTTCCTTCATTGTTGCTCGAAATTTTTTCTTTGGGCTCTTCAACTGTTGCCTGATTTGTTCTCTTGATGCTTTTTTGTAATTCAGATTCTAGTTTCTCATAGTGGTTGATTTGATTCTTGATTTGGTTACCAATTTACCTTCAATTTTCCTTTATTTCTCCAACTATTTTTTCAAATTAGAATTCTCTTCTTTGAAAGTATGTTCTCTCCCTTCAAGAATTTGATGAAGTTTCTTCAAATATTTTTTCTCCATATTAAGTTCTTCTATCAACCTTGTTAGGGTTTGAAATTTCACCTCAGGCTAAAAAAGGTAAACTTCAAGGCAACATCAAACCACTTAGCTTCGTAGCTAGCCCTACGGGGTGGGAGAGGGCTCTCTCCGGTCTATCTCGGTAAATATCTTCAATGGGCGAGATAACCAATGTGGAAACACTGATTTTAGGCTAGTAAACTGATAAAAAGGTTTGATTTAGGGATTTTTAGGGTTTCGGTGGAAAAATGGGGAAAGGCAATTTTGGGTGCGGGGATTGGACACAGTTTTCGTAGGGGGTTCTTTGGGGCAAGGTAGGAGACTATATTGATGCCTTTGATAGATGTGGATGGATGAGAGTGACTCGTGAGAAGCTAAGGAGAGCAAGAAAGCACCTTGAATTCTCCTTAAACAGCTGAAAACATTGATATTAAGCAAACTTGAAGGCAGAGCATAGCAACCATGAATTCTACCTTAACACTTCATTTGCCTAATTTGCAGAAGAAAAAGTAAGAATATGATTCACATAAAAAACTTACAAATACAAAGAGAAGCACACCATCAATACATGTAACCACAAGAATCCCAAAAAGGACTGCAAAACCCTGGTCTTCCTTAGCCAAAAATTGTAGAGATACAATGAGTAGTACAATAGAAGCTTTCTCCCTCAAGAGTCCAACCATGAAAATGACTAAGAAAGTACATAATATAGGCAAGATAACATCTTTCCTTGCCTCTAGGGGTCGAGCTCACTATCCTAGGAGCTGTTTCAACCAATTCCAAACTGATCACTAAAATCTAGGCAGTCAAAACAACTTGCCTCTATAAGCTAGGAAACCAATTCATTCATTAAATTTTTGGCTATCTCATAAATGAATCTTCTAGAAGAGATAAATAAGTGTCAAAATATCATAAAATTACATCATTTACATAAAGGAGGATCAAAATTCACTCCAAAAAGTCAAACCTAGTCAAAACTGCGTTTTTTCTAAGCTATAGGTACAATTTCTGTGAAAATTGCCCAAAGGGTCGCGCACTGATTCTGAACGGGTCGCACACCTTTAGAGCCGAATTTGAGGCACTTCCATGTGTCCAAATTAGAAAAAAGTTGGCTTGTTGGAAAGGTATGGACGTCTACTTCCCAACCCAAGTGGAATTTCTAAATTTGGTGTCCATTTGCCCCTCCAAAATGGCAATATCCCAAGATTGCTTCCTGTGTGTCAAAAAGGTGGCAGAAAGTCATTGTTTCCTTGTTTTTTGACCTTCTGGAGGCTCAAAACTTGGTGAAATTTCTTGATCTTTACTGAGCAAGTGTAGTTTTTCATGACAAATCTAAAAATGCAAACGTTTCCTGAAATGGACCTCCCAATCGAAAGGGTCGCGCACGGTGCACGACCCTTTGGTGAAGAAAACCTGTTTTTTGACCAAAAAATTTACAAATGACCAAAAATGCTCAATTTTTTTTGAAATTTGTGCTGGGGTTGATTCATTTAGCACCATTCTCCTTCAAGGAAGCATCAGCCAATATATGGAGGGGATCGGGCCTTTTTCTTCGTTTGAGTGCCTTGGCCAACCGTCCTTGGAGCACCTTCATTCTTGCCTTGCATACGTGCATTCAAGCCCAATAGTGGTTCTTCATATTCTGGAGTAGGTCCTTATCTCTATTGGCCTTGGCCAACAACCTCTCCAAATGAGCATTGACCCGAATAAGCATAGATTCTCGATCTATGGGTGTCAAATCACCGGGTCTCCTACGAGCCAATTCCCGGTCTTCACGAATCTTCCGCTGCTCATAAAGCTCGTGCTCATCCTCCAAATATTTGTTGCGCTGCTCTAAATAGTTAATTATTCATTTTTCCATCTGCAATTTCTTGTGCAGCAACTCATTCTCGGTCCTTTGCTCTCGTATGATCTCCTTGAGCTTTGAGGCAGGGGAGCTATCCTCAATATCAATGATGTCAATATCTGGATCACATGAAAATCCTTGCTCAATCCTGGGCTGCTTGCCCCTCTCTGATACCTATGCTGCTGTCGGAATCAAGGCCCCTTCCACCTGGTGTGGAGATAACACTCGCGGTGCTGATGATGAAGGCGAGACCCCTTCCACCTGATGTGGAGAAAATACTCGCCTAGCTGCTGCAAATAAGGCCCTGTGGCCTCTCTGATAAGTGACCAATGGAGGAGAGTTGACATGTCTATCTTCTGGGATATTATGCTGCTGTGAAGGTCCTCCCTCCTCATGAACAACCTCCGAGGGTGGTGTTGTCCCTGTGAAGAAGTCTCGGGAGATGAAATCCTCCCATGGGATACCCTGCTGGGCCAACTGGTGCATGACCACAATCTTGATCAAAGAATAATGGTAAATGCTCCTATGTTGTTGTGCTGGACTCTTTCTCTGCACCAATGGCACCATCTTCTCAATATTCTGGCACATGAAAAATGGTATGTTCATCATCCGTACCCGTGTGAAATGCATCAACAAATGAATATGGTATGAAAACAAACGTGAAAATCTGCCCTCACAGGTGAAATAGCGCATGATGAGCCTCATCAAGGGAACATACTCATCCTTCAAAAATCTGAAAGGAAATACACCAGTCATGTACCTCA